>JACVVK020000716.1:155000-204662 GCA_018292915.2 Batillaria attramentaria | reverse complement strand
AAAAGCCGTGGAGAATTTAACCCCTTCAACGTCGCTTGTAAGATGAAACCTACCAACATGAAGCAAAACATTTCATCAACTCTTGTGGTGTGAGTACGGTTGTGGTCAAAAATGAAAGAGATCTTGACAAAACTTAAAGGGAGATGAGTTTAGTTTTCCAAACTCACAGATCAACCTGGACTGTTACAATGACATAATTTTGTATAGCACTACAGTATTACTTATACAGAGTTGTGTTAAAAAAAGCATTAAGTATACAATATTACATATTCAGCATTAAGTATACAATATTACATATTCAGCATTAAGTAATACAGTATTACATATTCAGCATTAAGTATACAATATTACATATTCAGCATTAAGTATACAATATTACATATTCAGCATTAAGTATACAATATTACATATTCAGCATTAAGTATACAGTATTACATATTCAGCATTAAGTATACAATATTACATATTCAGCATTAAGTATACAGTATTAAGTATACAGTGTTTGGTATACAGTATGAAGTCTACAGTATGAAGTCTACAGGATGAAGTCTACAGTATGAAGTCTACAGGATGAAGTCTACAGTATGAAGTCTACAGGATGAAGTCTACAGTATGAAGTCTACAGGATGAAGTCTACAGTATGAAGTCTACAGTATGAAGTCTACAGTATGAAGTCTACAGTATGAAGTCTACAGTATGAAGTATACAGGATGAAGTACACAGTATGAAGTATACAGTTTGAGGTCTACAGTATGAAGTCTACAGTTTGAAGTATACAGTATGAACTACACAGTAAGAAGTATACAGGATGAAGTATACAGGATGAAGTATACAGTATGAACTACACAGTATGAAGTATACAGGATGAAGTATACAGGATGAAGTATACAGTATGAACTACACAGTATGAAGTATACAGGATGAAGTATACAGTATGAAGTATACAGGATGAAGTATACAGTATAAAGTATACAGGATGAAGTATACATTATGAACTACACAGTATGAAGTATACAGTATAAAGTATACAGGATGAAGTATACAGTATGAACTACACAGTATGAAGTATACAGTATAAAGATGAGCAAATTCCTAACCTTCTATGGGCCGTCTTATCTGGGATATTGACCCAAAAAAAAAAAAATGCACTCCTTATGATGAGTGGGGAGCCGGGGTGGCCGAAATGTAGAGCTTTGGACCTCTAATGCTCGGGTTAGGAGTTCGTATCCCGGCTGGGGCCAAATATTTGTGCTGGCTTTTTCATCGTTGCCCCGTCTTTGATATCATAATAATAATAATAATAATGAGGATTTGTCTGGCGCCTCACAGTAGCAACCTCCTGCTGGAGCTCTGGGCGCCTCACAGTAGCAACCTCCTGCTGGAGCTCTGGGCGCCTCACAATAGCTAGTATAGTGGCAATACATACACATGAGATACAAATGAAAAATACATTACACATTACATACACATGTGTGAAATAGACGTCACATACATGTACACATCATCCGTATGTGGTGGAAAAGGAAAAGGACGTTAAACCCTCAAACACCCACCCACCCACGTGTCTTGATACTGTATCCTTCATACTGTATCCTTCATACTGTATACTTCATACTGTATACTTCATACTGTATCCTTCATACTGTATACTTCATACTGTATACTTCATACTGTATACTTCATACTGTATCCTTCATACTGTATGCTTCATACTGTATCCTTCATACTGTATACTTCATACTGTATCCTTCATACTGTATGCTTCATACTGTATACTTCATACTGTATCCTTCATACTGTATCCTTCATACTGTATCCTTCATACTGTATCCTTCATACTGTATCCTTCATACTGTATACTTCATACTGTATCCTTCATACTGTATACTTCATACTGTATACTTCATACTGTATCCTTCATACTGTATCCTTCATACTGTATCCTTCATACTGTATACTTCATACTGTATCCTTCATACTGTATCCTTCATACTGTATCCTTCATACTGTATCCTTCAAGCGGGCACATTCCATGAAGGTACCTGGGCGGTTATAGAAGGATTTTTTCTTCCTTTCTTTGCTTCCTCTTTTTTAAATTTAATTTTGCTTTTGGGTTTCTTTTGTCCTAGCCTGGGTTAGGCCCTTAGCCGTGGGTTAAAGTAACCTCGAGTTTTAGATACGGACCCTGGTCCTCAACTAACTTGATGTGACACGCAGTTTGCCTACACACTGGAAAACAAAGATAGGACAGTGCTAAGATTGTCTTAGGTGGTTGGCAGGCAACAGCAGATGACCCCCCTCACCACGTTCAAATCACTGGCTGGACTCAGCACACTAAACCACTATCAAAATCCTGTTTCACCCATGTTTCAATGGTGATGATGATGATGATGATGATGATGATGTAGACTTGATATAGCGCACGGCTCCACCCTAACTGAGTGCTCACGTCAATATATTAGGGAGAGGTTTTGAAAGGAAAGATAGTAAGGGGAACAAAAAGGCTGCAGATGATTACTGGCGCGCGGCACTGAAGAGATAAGTCTTCAGGCGCCTCCGGAATGCGGTAAAGCTGACTGCCTCCTTCACTGTCTCAGGGAGAGAGTTCCACAATTTCGGCGCTGCATTTTTGAAGGACCGTGCACCATGCCTCTTCTTACTGGTGTCGTCAGTTGAAGGGAGCCGCAGACGGAGAGAACTTGTAGACCGCAAGTTGCGCGCTGGCTGGTACACAGGAATCAGTTCCTTCAGGTACGTGGGGGCAGTGTTGTGGATGCAGCAGTATGTCAAGGAGAGGACTTTGTGGTCGATGCGCTGCTGCACAGGGAGCCAGTGAAGTGCCTTCAGAACCGGGGTGATGTGGTCAGTGACTTTTGTGCGGGAGACAATCCTAGCAGCCGTGTTCTGGATACGTTGAAGTCGACTGATCTGTGGCACTGGTAGTCCCCACAGAGCAATGCAATGTTGCAGTAGTCCACTCTTGACATCACCAGGGGAAGTGCAATGGAGTTGGCAGCCGGCAACGACAGAAATGGCCGCAGTTTCCCAAGTATGCGCAGGAATGGCCCTTTTTGGACAATTGCCTCCGGAAGACCTTCCTTTTATCTGTCAATCCTAGCCCCCACCCAGTCTATGCACCTGTAGAGAGAGGGTGGGTGGGTATTTGGGAGTTTGTCCTTTTCCACCACATACGGGTGATATCAAAGACGGGGCAACGATGAAAAAGCCAGCACAAATATTTGGCCCTACCGGGATACGAACTCACGACCCGAGCATTGAAAGTCCAACGCTCTACCATTCAGCCACCCCGGCTCCCCACCTGTATAGAGAAGTTCCTCTGTCAAGGGGTCGACATGAGAAGAACAATTCTGAGCTGTAGCACGTAAAGGGTTAACATTGACTAACGTCATGCGCTCGTGTTTTGTACCTGCATATCCCGGATTAATTTACTTGTAATACACAGTGATGTCGTCATGTTTACACGATCTCGACGTGATGGCGTCCTATTTGCATGACTTCTACTCGCGCACGTGCTCTCTGTCTGCTGAATCTGAGTTAGTATCGTGTAATCCACCCAAGACGGTCATTCAGTCATGCAGGTCTTTGCACTGTAGCTTGTTTTCCATCACTTTCTGTATCACTCATCATCATTTGTAGGTCTGCACGAGACGTTCTCTTATTAACGGCATTAACGGTAGAGCATTCACGTCACGAAGTCCTTTCATTACACTCTAGCCAAGCTGAACAACAATGGGTGCTGACGAGCTGTCCACGGTAGCCTCCTGTACATTATTACGCCCAATCAACAGCCTTAGATATCTAGCTATAACCGTACATGTCTTCCGTCCGCTCACCATTACTACCGGCATTTGCTAACAATGGTTTTTGTCTTTTGGCAAGCGCTTTTGAAAGGCTTTCTGGTATGATTAGTCGGCACCTTGCAATGGACCATTCCAGTTTTGTCAAACAAAAGGGTCGCGCCCCTAGATTTCAGCCAATCGCGTCCCGCGGAATAAAGAGCACAACACATGATATGGTCTGGCGAACTTTACTGGCAGGCACAACAACGAGGGGAGCACGTGTAGTTTGATATGACTGACACATGGAAAGCAAGCAGTCCATTGACGTCATTTGAGGAAATAATGCTTTAGTTACGTCAATAATCACTTTCATTTCCCTTACAATGACGTCATGGACGTACTGTGTGTTTGCCAATACACGGCAGAGTAAAGGGGCGGCGCTCTGGCTTACCGGTTTTCCGAGTGTAGTCGTCTGTTAGCGCCGAGTGGAGTCGTCTATAGTCTAGTGACCAACGCACTCCTTGTTTGTGAAAGGCAAGATTCGCTACATGAAGACTGTGACGTCCCACTGTTAGAACTGTTCTGCAATGTCAAAGAAATGTCCTTAAAAACCATAACATGTAACAAACGGATTTTCAGTTGCTTGGGAATGAAGGACCTTTTTCTGCTATGGTCGAGCGACTTAAACAATGAGCAGCTAGGAAAAAGCCAGTGTCGTTTTCTTAAAGTTGTGGGATTCAGGTTTCCGAACTCACAACCTGAGCATTGACAGCCCAACGTTGTACCTGCTGGGTTATCCCGGCGCCCCGGAAAAAAGGGAATAAATGATTAAACAGACCGCGAATACATTGATATGTTATAACTTGTTCGCCTCGTTTTCTATGCATTATCCACACCCCCCCCCTTTTTTTTTGGGGGGGGGGATTACACCTCACACAAGTACTATGACAAGACAGAAGGTATCACACACAAATTGTGCACTGACAAGATAATATGACAACTTACAACCACCATGAGACCACGTGATCAGTGTGACAGAAAATTGCACATTGGCAAAGAGGAAATTACTTTCAGACTGTGGAAGATCCGGGTACACAGATTCCTTTGAAGACAGACCAGACGAAGGGAATTGATTTACCCCCCCCCCCCCCATGATGTTGATTCCCAGACTATATATAACATTATACCCTTTCATAAGCGGAAGATAGATTGTCAAAAGTCCATACAAGTTCAGCGGTCTAGAATAAGAGGGGAGGGGACGGGGGAGGGTGAAGGGTTGGTGTGTGGGATGTGATGGAAGGGGAGGGGGGGGGGGATACTGGCTGCTGGTAGTTTATTTGGGTTCAGCTTACTTTCTCCATCAGGTAAGCCAAGGGGGGGGGGGGGGGATACTAGACACGGGACAACGAGAATAAAAGCAGGAAAACATTCAGCTTCATAGTCGCGATTCAAAGCCGCAACCCACGCATTGGTAGAGCCGGTTTCGTTTTTGACCTTGGCCCAAGGTCATTGAATGCAGGTATGTCTGTAAAGTTTTATCAATGGCTATCATCATACAAAGTTTAAAACGTCTGGAGTTTGTAGATTCCGCGAAAATGCCAATGCCGGGTAAAATTTCCAAACAGACAGCTTTAGTGACCTTGACCTTGAGTCAAGGTCATTCAAAATGATATATTTTGAAAGGGTTTTATGGTTGTCTATCAGCATGCCAAGTTTGGTGCCTCTGCTGTTTGTAGATTCTGAGGAAATGCCCATGTTAATGTTTACTGCGGACACACACACACACACACACACACACACACACACACACACACACACACACACACACACACACGACAGAGGGTTATAACATAGACTCCCTTTGTTACACAAGTGAGTCAAAGAATGAAGGAGAAAAAAAGAAAAATGCGAAAAATGATGAAAAATGTTGAAAAAAGCAAACGGCAGAAAAAAATTGCCCCCCCCCCCCTCCCCTCTCTCCCCCTCGCGCGCGCAGAATACCGTACTCTGATCAGCTTTCAGCTTCTTCAGTTCTCAGCCTCACCTCCCACCCCCGTGCGAAAGTAGATAGACTGGACTGAGCCCCAATTACAGGACTATCAAAGTATAGACATCAGCTGCGTAGGTTTTGATGTTATGTACATATTGGACTACACTACCAGGCCTCTCATCTCATCAAAATGCAAATACACTTTGCAGACGATCAGACGAATCTAGGTCGACGGCCTGACGTCAGTGACGTCGATCAAAATGTGGTTGCATACGTAATCACGTTCATATGACGTCTTTTCACCAGTCACAGGCCATTTCAGTCCCGACGAAACTTGCCTGAAAGTCCTTACGCCCAATTTGGATGTCCCAAGGGCTATTTGCGGACATACGGCCCGCCATAATGGTCTGCCCATCACTTTGAGGAAGAGTCCCGTGTATTCATTAAGAACCCGGTGGGAGATTGAAGTTCAGCACAAGGGACAGTGGAAGTTTTGAAGTGTGGCGTCCTCTGTCCATCGCGATAGTGATTTCAAAAAAATGGATACACTGGGAAAAGTGAACATTTGGCTCTGTCAGGATTCGAACCAACAACGTACCGATTTCCAGTTCGATGTTCAACCTGTTCAGCTTCCCGACTCCTTAAAAAATATTCGCCAGGCCAAACTGACGGATGTTACGCTGAGTAATTGCACAGTCTTCTTCTTCTTACTGTTATCATCTTCTCCCGCGAGTCTCAAAAGGTTATTTAGTTGAATGTTTGGTGATGAGTTGTACCTGTTGTGACAGTTGTCCTGTGAGTGTGTTTTTAGCACGGGCTATACGCTGTATACTGTGGTGACTCGTCCTGACGTCGGTCAAACTACAGCAGCTCGTGCGTTGCTTTGTCTGTGTCGCGTCTAGTGATCACAAGTGTGTTCTGAGCACGGGCTATACGCTGTATACTGTGGTGACGCGTGCTGACCTCGGTCAGACTACAGCAGCTCGTGCGTTGCTTTGTCTGTCCAACGTCTAGTGGTCACAACCTCACAGCCACTGACGGCCACTCTCGTTCGTTCCCTCTCACTGACCGCTACGGGGTCGTGATCACTGATTGTCCCGACACGCCGGATGCCCCGCCATCCTTTCCAGCCGTTCCGCTCGACTGACCACAGGACTGTAGCTGTGTGGCCGGATATTTTTCATCTGTTGCCGGTATTGGTAACATTCTCTTTCATTGTCCACCGGGATGATTATATAGTATAGGACACGTTTGAGGTTTGGAAGTTTCAACTGGATCTTAATTGTATTCCGGGGATTATGGTTACAGCAGCTACCTCTCCCCTCCCTCCCGCCCTCTCTCCATCCTCCCCTCTTCCTCCTCTCCCCAACTCCTATGCCTCTCTCTCTCTCATCATCATCATCATCGTCGTCGTTGTCATCGTCAGGCACAGCAAACAAACTGATAACCTTCCTTCCTTGAGACGGTTGATGAGGTCGTTTTGTACAATGCATTGTGGGATTACGGCCATAGCCCCGGAAGAAGGATCAAGGTCACAGTTCAAGTTCAAAGTCAGTCCAAAGTCAAACAGATCATTTGCTAGGTTACGAGTTATGACAGACTTGACAGCGGAAGGGCAAGATAACGCGTGATGAAACTAGCGACGCGTGTCCGTAATTAATGAACCGTGACGGAGATATGGACGACTGTGGCCTGGTCGACTTTGTGCTCATCATTATTTCCACAGAAGACAGAAGCCGGCTGATATGTTTCGTAAAGCAAGTTGTTATGGACGGGGATTTCTTGTAAAGGAAAAAGGGATGCATAAACTGATGAGAAATCGGATTGCGCTTGTCGACAGATGAGTGTCTCTCTCTCTCTCTCTCTCTCTCTCACACACACACACACACACACACACACACACACACACACACACACACACACACACAGAGTTACACACACACACACACACACACACACACACACACACACACACACACACACACACACAGAGTTACACACACACACACACACACACACACACACACACACACACACACACACAGACTGAACTTCAGTTTCTGGCAACAAATACTAAGTGTTGTTCACGCCCACATAGCTTCCTTCCCGTGCTGGCGGTGTTTGTTCGCGATCTAACATCAGTAGTGTGTTGGATAACAACAAGGAGGAACGGCCCGTCCTACAAAGTTGTTTCTCCAAATTTCATGTTATTTTGTCTGTTTTGTTGTTATTGTTGCCGGTTCTCCCCTCTTCAAGTCCTACCAATAATACTAGATCCGGGTTGGGGGGGGGGGGGAGAGATGACATCAATTCCGTGGACTAAACATTTAACGTCAGCCTCTAGCACTGAGATCGTCTGAGGAAGCTTGTTCATGTCTTGTGATTTCCCTGTTGGCTTTGTGACTTCCCCCACTGAATTATATTTCAAATGAAATCTGGAAGATCTAGAGCGCTGATGAAATGTCGGAAGCAGTGACGATACTTGCAGATTTTGTCTGTGAACCAAACGTTTGACGTCAGCCTCACGCTGCTCGTCTGACAGATGATACTTCTTCATATCTTGTGATTTCCTTGTTGCTTTTGTGACTTCCGTGACTGAATTAATTTTTACATAAAATCTGGAAGATCTAGAGAGCTGGTGAAACATGGACTTGTATGCATTGGAATGTACTTAAGAAATTGCAAAATTGGAACTTTCTTGACCGGTGGTTCTCGCAGAAACTTGAAAAAATGTTTATCTAAAAGCATTGTTATTCTTAATACTACATCTACAATAGTGCAGTAGTTCCTGTCATATATGCAGTTGTTACACGTGACAAAAATGCCGGCGTGGTGAGTAATTTGAAGGAGTCGTTTTCATAGATAGTTGGCCTTATACGCAAACGACCCCTACCTCAGAAATATTTTTTCCTACAAAGTCTATCAGAGCTACAGAGCTGTGCTACGAACCTATCCAGTATAACTGGATGAACTTTCCAAATCTACAAAATGAAGGCACTTGACCATTTTTTTTTTCGAAAAAAATACGTAATATGACCGTTTAAAAAAAAAAAGAAAAGAAATGTGCAATAACTCTTCTAAAAATTCGGCAAGAGAAAATCGTGAAATGCCGGCCTGGAGAATGTGACTGCCCTCTTCATCTCAAATCACGGAGCCCTTCAACGAGGTGGTTTAGGAGATAGCATGATTGCATTCGTCCACACACACACACACACACACACACACACACACACACACGTCGCACAACTCCCGCGCAAAAGAACGCAGCACAAGGACTACTCTACCCAGGGGTAGAGTAGTCCTTGACGCAGCACCACAGTGTGCACGCAAGGTGTCTATGACGCGGATTTCGTTACGTCACTGTGTGCGTGAAAGAATGTATTGTTTGGAGAAACGTCACAGACTCACAGTCTTGTTTTGTATCACTGAAACTTGCTTCTGCGCGCAGCAAAATCTGCCCCATCCCATAAAGTTGTGAGAAACAACTTGAAAACAACCCAATGTGTTCATAACAGATACTACGTGTCGTGGTCTGTATGACTATTGAGCGACCTGTCTCTCTGTCATACGACGTGTCGTGGTCTGTATGACTATTGAGCGACCTGTCTCTCTGTCATACTACGTGTCGTGGTCTGTTTGACTATTGAGCGACCTGTCTCTCTGTCATACTACGTGTCGTGGTCTGTATGACTATTGAGCGACCTGTCTCTCTGTCTACTACGTGTCGTGTCTGTACTACTTGAGCGACCTTCTCTCTGTCATAACACAGTGGGTCTGTATGACTATTGAGCGACCTGTCTCTCTGTCATACTACGTGTCGTGGTCTGTATGACTATTGAGCGACCTGTCTCTCTGTCACGACGGAAAAAAAAACATGTGGGTTCTTTGGACGACAGCAAAGTTTGGCCTATTTTCTGACTGGCTAAAAATGCTGGCCGAGGCTCGGGAGAGGTCTATACCCCATTAAAGGCAAAATAAACGCGAAAGCAAGAGGACCGCGCAACCAAGGTTTAATTTGCACTGAACGCAACTCACTTTATCAAAGATTTTTTGCCGCTTCTAATGCTGGCGTTTCTTGTTTTCTAGTTTAGTACACAGACGCCGGGACTGTCCATGTGCTACTATAGACACTGAAAGTATGGATCTACACCACAAGGGTGGGTGGGTGTTTGGGGGTTTAACGTCCTTTTTCTACACGACAAACATCTCCACTTTGACAAGTAGACAGCTAGTTCACTTGCCTCATCGCAACTGGAGGACAAAATTAACAGGATTAAGAGACCAGGGTCGCATTTTTGCGACAGAAAACACCTTTCCCCACAATCTGCACCACTCAAATGACCTCTGCTCACCGGAAGTGACCCTTTTAACGTCGCTGGAGAGTCGACACGTAGTCTGAGACCCTCCCCACCCTCCGGGATGTTCGGCTGCACTCCAGGGGCAGATAATTCTCAACAGGATCGATAACTCTTATCAAAGATTAACCGCTGCCGACCAGCCCTCCAAGACGCGTTTGGTTGGCATGTGGAGGCGATTTGCTCATGGGGAGCCGGTGTCTGATGCTGGTCTTTTCCATCCCATTGGTGTAAAGAAGAACTGAGAGTGAGAGAGTCACATCGCCATTATCATAATTAGTTACACAGAACAGGCGGCTCGAGGCCAGACGCTCGAAGACAAAGAGGGAAACCACTTTCCAGCCAATAATGAAGTCGGTTTATTCCAGTCAAGACGGTATTTTCGCGCAGGGTAAAGGTCATAAAGGTCATACGTGCTTCGCCTCATTTCTCAGTCATCCCCTACAGTTGTCTTTGCCAGGCGATTGTTTCAATGTTGGTTAGGTTCCTCAGCTCCCAGTTTATGCCGCTTCCATCCACCGCCAGCCACCGTGTCTTTCCACGTCTCTGTTCTGCAGGCGTTCTATGGTACAAACACCGAGGCTTTTCTCATGCGGCGTGCGTCAGTCTCAGACTCCTTGTCACTTCTGATAGGCGCAGGCCACCCGTGATGCTTGCCCGTCCTGCGAGTGACGGTGTCTCCTCAGTAAGTACGAAGAAGTATGAGTACGTACAGTTTAGAGCTCTAGGGACAAACATACGATTGCTACCCTCCTCCTGCACTTTAGGTGCATCATGGCGCAGTTTGAATGGTTCAGCAAGTATGTCCGAAACTTGATCCAGTCAAACTCAGCCCATCAGAACACTCGCCACAGCAAGTTCTTGGTCAGAATGATAAACGCAAAATCCTTGTGGAAGATTGCAGCTTCGGCTTTTCATACTGTTCACTTGCGTTTGTCTTTGCAGGCATGGAGGCATAATGAGGCAAAATGAGGCATTGCGTCCTCCCTGTCTTTGTTGAGTTGTGCGGGTTTTGTAAGTTTTTCTTGGTTTATTGCGACGGGTATAGTTATAAATATTATGAACATTGTAAACATTATAAACATTGTAAACATTATAAACATAGTAAACATTATAAACATAGTAAACATTATCAACATTGTAAACATTATAAACATTGTAAACATTATCAACATTGTAAACATTATAAACATTGTAAACATTATCAACATTGTAAACATTATCAACATTGTAAACATTATGAACATTGTAAACATTATGAACATTGTAAACATTATGAACATTGTAAACATTATCAACATTGTAAACATTATCAAGCAGCGTAATTTCTTTTCGACCCCTACTCCAGTGTGTGTGTGTGTTGGGGGGGGGGGACTGGGGTGGTGGTGGTTGTGGGCGGAATGATGGGTACCAGATGTGTTAATTAATACAGAGACGACTTCATTTACGTAATTACACATTATATTATGGACATGATCGTTCTACCTGTCAATAACAACTGACGGCAATCGCCTTGGACAAAGATAACTGGCTTGACTAGCTCAAACTAAAAGGTAACAACAACTACGAGATGCATAAGCTGAGACTAAAAGATAACTACGAGATGCATTTACGCGGAGTGCAAGTCTCCTTAGACGCATCGCAAGTGCAAGTCTACCTAGATGCATCGCAACCCCTAGATGCATCGCAACCCCTAGATGCATCGCAACCGCAGCTAAGTTGTCAGACTAGTCAGCCTTGTCTATTTTCATCATGAAATCCCAGCTCCGCAAACTTCCGCGGCAGTATCACACCCACCCCGACTTAGATACAGGCCTCTAGTGGTATGATTTGAGACATCTGACTGAGTTTGGTGCACATTTTTCATTCGGCAAACACTGTCTTTGTTGCTGGTGTATACCACACGCGCTAATTGAAGGAATGACAAATGACCTGATACTAAAATCACGGGGCATCGACATTAATGACTCGCTGACGAGGCCCGCTATAGTTTCAGGTTTACTAACGTTCCTGTACATATGTTAATCTCTCGTAACCTGACACTGTTTTGAAACGACAGCTGTTGCAGACACACACACATGGTTTGAAGAGATTAAGACAAATCGGTGGGCAGTGCAGGGAGTTCAGTAAACTGTTTGTGTCACAGTCTTCCATATTGATTGAAATCTCAGCGTTAATTCTGACACCTGTGTCAAGATCTCGTGAGATAACGTAAAGCAAACATGTCGGTGCAAACCCGACTATCTTCCGCAATTGAGCTGAATCGGCCAAATAATATTCTACACTCATAAACAGTCAAGGATTGTCTTGCAATTCTGGATGTGATGTTGATAGTTTCGAACTTGTTATCACCACTTCACTCAGTTCCACAGTTATGTTGACGAGAAATAAGGCTTCACCGTGAAAGTAGAAGATCTTGCTCTTCTAGATTTCAAGGACATGAATGAGTCGGTGAAACTGTCAAGACTTGGCCAAACTTTGAGCCAGAACTCGCAATACAGCAACGTTTGAACAAAATGCCGATAATATTATGTTTGAAGGTGTAACTTTGGCTTTGGGTATTGCTCATTTAAAAACAAATAATGTGTAATTGTGTATAACAACTGGTACAACTGGTACCATGTCTGGTGTATGTGCTTGGGTTGACTTTTGTCTCAACTGGTGCACAGTTCACATTGGCCATTATTGAAGTACTCTGTGAGTTCAGTTGTGCAGGTTTAGAACGCCTGATCTGAAGATACGTTTGTTCACGGTGAACGTCAGAAATGGATTTTCGCCCTCACAAGCAGCTCAGCTGTTGCCACGGTGTATTGGGTAATTTGACACTGTCATTACGGAACATGGGCTGAGGATAGCGTATTCCAAACTTCCGTGCGAACTCCGTGTATTTGCAAGCTGTAAACATGTTAAAGCATTTTCATAATGAATTCGCTGTACATACTGTGGGCACGAACATAATGCCCCTCTTGAAAATAAAACTAAAAAAAAAAAAAAATCGTAAAACCATTGAAATTCGTGTTGTTATAGCGATGTGACGAACAGTCAATGTCCAGTCCACCTTCTGGTTTGGAATATGGACTTTACACAATGCGATGGAAAAGGTGTGTTATAACGAGCAGTTGTTTGATATAAACAACAAACCGGTGCGGTGTACGTCATCGGACCCACCGCATTGTGAATATTATTAATGCTCTATCTGCACCTTAAGTGTTGTTGTTGTTGTTGTTGTTGTTGTTATTGTTGTTGTAAGCCCCAATCAGCATTCAAAATGCATCACGTGACACCTCAGACTGTGCCTTGCTCTATGCGCGTGTGCTTAGAGAGGCGCGTGTGTAAATGCGCACTAACAAAGATTGCCTTCCTACCGCAATATTGTGGTGGATTATGGATAACATTGAATGCACGACCTGCAGATAGGAGGAGCACGGAGAAGGAAAACTAAACAAGTGTTGTGACGTCTGGTATTGACGGTGACTCATACACGCTGATGTTGCACGCCCTGTCACGTCACATATTCATGAAACAGTTGAAGCCATAAATAGACCATAAAAAGACAATTTAAAACCTGCCTTACTTTCCAGACCAGATGTTTCCATTCCGCCTGCCCGCCCGACACGAGATGAACAGTATTTGACAGCAGACACACGTCGTGCATTCGTCAACAAAGTGAATATTACATGGAAATGAATGAAACAAAGTGAATATTACATGGAAATGAATGAAACAAAGTGAATATTACATGGAAATAGCAAGCTGACTAACCTGCACGCTGCTTTATTGGTCCATTTGAAAGTTTTATAATTGCACCAGGCGATATATGGCAGTAGATGTTATAGAGCAGCAGGTGTTATATAGCACTGGGTGTTATATACAGTTGGGTGTTAGATATAGCATTGGTTATTAGCATGTACTGAACGATGCTATGTATGGTGCGTGAAATTCCGTCCGTTGATTGGTTGGCTGTGGGGTTAACATGGTTTCTGCACCATGTAAGTGTCACAGTCATAGTAGAGACTGGTCAGCGAAGAAAAAGCCATTACACATGTTTCGAGCTGGTCGGGATTCGAACTCACAACCCGAGCACTGACAGTTCAACACATTGCGTCAAGTGATTTTGATCTAAGTGTTTTGTTTTTTTTCTTTTTCGGGAGGTGGGGGGAGGGGGAGCGGGAAGGAAGCGGGGGGGGGGGGGGTTGCTGTTGTTTGTTGTTTTTTCGGGGGGATGGAATTTTCACATTTTCACGTTAGGGATGATATCACACACGCTTGTATCAGATTGCCTTACTACAGTTAATAACATGCATAATTACTCTTATTGATGATGATGATGATGATGATGATGATGATGATGATGATGATCGCACGGCTTCACCCCGACTGACTGCTCACGGGGCTGAGGAAGAAGTTGTGGAAGGAGGATCCAAATATGTCGGTCACCCGGGCGGTTCGTGTCCAGCAGCGCGTTATGAAAGTAGTGGTGTAGTCTGAGTGATAATTGATAACCACCATTTGTAGTCTGTTTAATAACTGGTCACCACCATTACATCGCTCACAGTCAAAACAAACTACCAGCTTGTGGCTTTGACCGATCTCGCTGCCCCCAACAAGTCCATATTTGCATGGTAATTTAAACGCTAACCACCCCCCCCCACCCCCTCACCCGCCCACCCCACTCCCCTCCAGGAAAGAAACCGATAATTTCCGGCGTGCACCACCTGTTACCCGGGTAACTGACCACCGGCAGTGCTAACGGACAGATAATCTATATAATCTTCCTTAGCGTTAAAGATCTACTGACCCAGCAAAAACGCCGCAACTTAAAAATTGTTTTCACTGTAACCATTGCATCGTGGATGGGGTGGGTGTTTGGGGGTTTAACGTCCATTTCCACCACAGAGGGTGATATCAAAGACGGGGCAACGATGAGAAAGCCAGCACAAATATTTGGCCCCAGCCGGGATCGAACTCACGACCCGAGCATTAGAAGTCCAACGCTCTACCATTCGACCACCCCGGTTCCCCCCATTGCATCGTCAGCTCTGCCAAAGTCACACTATGTTAAACACATGTGTGAAAGATTTTTACTAGACACCCCCCCCCCCCCACCCGCCCCCCCCCACCCCCCCCCCCCCCCAAAAAAAAAATAAATAAATAAATAAAATAAATAAATAAAAGTTTGCAAAATAATGTATATAAATCGTCTGCAAACCTTGGAGATATAAAAATCTGGATTTTGTGTCGGAGATGCTATCTGTTGCAGACAATTCCTTTCTCAATATTGATCCAACATTTTGAAAAACGGCAGTGCATGAAACATTATCACATCTATATTATCTATTATCACATCTATATTATCTATTATCACATCTATATTATCTATTATCACATCTATATTATCTATTATCACATCTATATTATCTATTATCACATCTATATTATCTATCTTTTGTGTGCATACTTAGTTTGAAGACCATGATAAATTATACACCAGATATAGTTAACATCCTAGAAGTGAACACAAGTTGGTAAATCGACTATGCCACAAATCTACGTCTCTGTGAAATCTTTTTTGTTCTTTTTATCTTCGCAGGATTTCATATTATAACCACAAAATACGTTAAATCTACATGTTACATTTCAATTTACGTGTACAGCAGCAACCAACAATGAAACGTTTTCATAATCATTGGATCTAAAGGTTTACACTAAGTTGGGAATCACGTAGTGCGATTCTTGTCTGTTTCTCATTTTTGTCGCGCCACCAGATCTTTAAATTGTGTCTCCGTGTAATGCGCGCTGTCATGCCCATCCCCACGTCCGTCGCACCGCTATACGCACTGTCCACCACATTGACCACTTCATTACAGGGACGCCCGCGGATTAATTAAAACGGTCGATCCTATCTTGAGGCCCGGGTTCAACAGGTTAATATGTTTACACGACACTTTAATAGTGTTGACGTAGGAACCGTGTGGTGAGAGAGAGAGAGACAGAGACAGAGACCTAGAGACAGAGAGACTGCAGTTTTAAGATCACTAGATTTCGCGGAAGCCGACAACTCTTGTCGGTGTTGATAGATTTGCGCTTGTGAGAGAAGACTTTAAGTCGCTGACAGTTCAACGTCAGTAGCCTAACACGCACCAGTATGATTGATATCACACAGAAAATCAAATTAACAAAACCACTTGCTGTAAACTCAGTGCAATAGTTTACACTCTCCCCACCAGCACTTCAAAAGGCGGGGGAGTTCACAGTGCACGTATCTGTACACAACAGTCAGTCACAAATAGCGGGATCGGAACTGAAGGTGCTGGAGCTGACATTTACATCTGACATTTAGTGATTTAGACAATCTTAGATCTGTGTGTGTGTGTGTGTGTGTGTGTGTGTGTGTGTGTGTGTGCGTGTGTGTGCGTGTGCGTGTGCGTGCGCGTGCCTGTGTGGTGCCTGTCTGCGCTGAAATCTATTTACTTTGGTTTCAGAACTCAGTCGTAAAACAGCTGGTATTGTGAAGCGGCGCATTGCAGACAAACTGCGATAAACGAGGGGCCGGGTTACGTACTTAACACGGCAGCAGATATTTCTTGCCTGTCGTCTGTATGAACGTTCAGAATGTAAAGTAATGAGTCGAGTGTGTTGATGGACGGTGCCGAGTGCACGTGCCAATGCTCCAGCCTGTAACTGCCGACATGACAGTCATCCAACTACTGTGAAATCGTTCTCTTGTCGACTTTCTCTGTTGGCTTCATCTATCTTCTTCATCGTTTGGGAGAAAGAGAGATGTGAATGATGCAGATTTTTTTTTTTTTTTTTTTTAACAAACAGAGACTTGTTAACTCTTATTTTCCGTGAGAATTCCACTGGTAAAAAAGAAAAAAAAAAACAAAAACAACAACAACAAAAAAGCCTGAAATTGTCTGAAGAAAGAAACAGACATGCAGACAAACAGACAGGCAGACAGACTGACAGGCAGACAAATAGACAGGCAGACAGACGGACAGGCAGACAGACAGACAGAGAAGCAGTCCAGGTGACAGAAACAAGAATTTTGTTTTTATTGGCGTGTTGTATCTTAATCCACACTTTTTTTTTGACTATGAGCCCCAAAACGAATTTCAATTTTATTTGCACCATGTTAAGGACAAGAGAGATGTCTTATTACTATTCATAAACAAACAATCAAACAACAAACAAACAAAGACACAAACACTACAGTCCGTCAAGTATGGTCTGCTCGTCTTTTGAACAGTCTGGAGGGACAAACGTCATGGTACAAATACCAAAGCAAAACCAAACCTGCAACAAAACAAAAACAAACAAACAAAATACCAAAGAAACAAACAAACAAACAACATACAATATACAATAACATCGGGTTCGGGTTTACCTTACACGCACTGCCCTTTTGATTGATTGATTGATTTATTTTAATTTTCAGGCACGTTCTGTGAAAAATCTGTCCAGATGCTTTCAAGAAATCCAATCCCTCCCCCCTCCCCCTTCACCCCCATCTCCCTCCACTGCCCCCCCCATCCCCCCCCCCCCGCGGGCCCCGTACAAAACGCTATATATACATTGTACCGTTCTGACGACAAATAATCCCCCCTACCCCCCCCCCCCCCCTTTTGCTCTCTCATTTGATTGGGTCTGCTTCGATTTTTGCACGGTATGGTGTTGCACTGTTGTTCAGTGAGCAATGCTTGGCCACACAAATTGCTAGTCACTACCAACTGAGCAATGCTTGGCACACAAATTGCTAGTCACTACCAACTGAGCAATGCTTTGGCCACACAAATTGCTAGTCACTACCAACTGAGCAATGCTTGGCCACACAAATTGCTAGTCACTACCAACTGAGCAATGCTTGTGGCCACACAAATTGCTAGTCACTACCAACTGAGCAATGCTTGTGGCCACACAAATTGCTAGGTCACTACCAACTTGAGCAATGCTTGTGGCCACACAAATTGCTAGTCACTACCAACTGAGCAATGCTTGTGGCACACACAAATTGCTAGTCACTACAACTGAGCAATGCTTGTGGCCACACAAATTGCTATCACTACCAAACGTCCTCGCAGCAATTAGTCAGCTGTGGCAAAGGCCATTCACAGAATCGAAAGATTGCTCATATTTCGTCTTTGATTGAGGTTGTTATGACAAGCAGGCCAAGGCGCCCGGACACTGTTGTGTAAGCAACAGCTCGAAGGGACGCCATCAGCAACCGTCCGCGCGTGCTGGCACATGGGCAGTTTGGTTTAGGCGTTCACCTGGCGGATCGTGAGAAATCGGTTCAAATCACATTGTGGGCAGAATTTGTGTGTGTGGTGTGTGTGTGTGTGTGTGTGTGTGTGTGTGTGTGTGTGTGTGTGTGTGTGTGTGTGTGCAGAGCGTAAGTCGCTCAAGAAGTGTAGAAGAAAGTGATCAGGGCGCCCAATACTGTACACGAGCCATGAACTAATGATGTCGTGTTTTGTTATCCAGTCACAGTGAGCAACTCTGGTCGCTCTCTACGTTTGTAACGTGCAGTTGACCGTCACCCCTCTACACAATCAACACAAATGATTATTCACTAACTTCACTAAAACTACAGTGGACGGGCTGATGCTACAGTGATGACGTAATTATTTAAACAAAATAGTGACCATTAAGGCCTGGCTAGCCCATGCTGCGATAACAGAAATATACAGAAATAGCAGATATAACTACGTATACAGCAGTCGGGAGGCAATGGTTCTGGTTGACAGAAACAAGGGTGCTACATTACATATTATACACATTATTCAAATAAATATTCACCGGAAAAGAGGTAGCCCGTATTTCAGAAATGCTAATTTAGCAAAAAAGCTGCAACAATTGGCAGAAGGATATTGTTCAGACTGGTGACAACAGTGATATATATTCAAGCAAAAGATTGCCTAACAAATGCTCGACCACTCTGTTATAACGGCAATACTGCCACAAAGCAGTAGATAACACCACAACGGACAGACAGCTTTCGTGGTGAGAAGCATTCAAACAAAAGATGGACTGCCCCAGAAATGACAAGTCATTAACGAAACATACGGACAACAGTGGGCAGGCGGACAGCTCTGATTGGTGGACACAATGTTACATACTCGAACAAAAGATTGACCAACAAAGCCTTGCCCACACTCTGCCCACACTCTGCCCCCAACAGGTGAGACACACATGTGACCATTTCACACGCGCACAATCCCGCCCACTTTCCTCCCGGATCGCTCCCCCAAACGCAACGACAGCAACACCACCAACGCCCCTACAACGATTCCCGCGTTGACGCTCAGGCTCTCACACACTGGCCAGCTGTTACGGGGCCGTGAAGCGCCCGATGTGCTGTGCGCTGTTCTCCAGTCTTCGCCTCACTTCTAGTTGGGCTGTGCTATTGAACCGACGGAGGAACACTTGGCTCGTGAGGCCATAACGTAAGGGGATGTACATTCACCATCATACTGCTTGGCAACGGAGCCGGTATCGCCGTTAGTTGAGACACCGAGGATCCCTGACGTAACTTCTTCCATCGCTGCCTGCTTTATTGAGTTGATGACTGTTCTTTGGGAAACTTGCTAACCAGATGAAGGAGAACTTTCCTCGTTGTTGGACAATTCCCTGCCACAGTATATCTGACCGTGAATTGTGTTTCTGTCGGCGTAACGTGCACCTGTGAGTTTTTACACGACACTTTTTGTCTCTTTCCTACTTTTTTTTTTTTTTTTAAGCAGAAATCACGCGAAGACGCTCTTTAATGGTTAAGCCTGGTACAGTTAACTTGATTGTTTCACAGTTGTGGGAAACTCATGCATATCAACTGCGGCATATTTCTTGTTTCATAATAGGATTGAAATGCGACGAAAACAGTTACAGCCCCCCTGTAATGTATGACACATCCAAGGAAATGTTCTCAAATTGAATTTAACACCGTATCCGAACGATCTTCAGACATTTACCACCCGAAACATATTTGTACATCAGTTCGAGCGGAGAAACTCGTTGTAACATTTTGATCCGCAACACAGACAAACAATTTCCCAGTGTCAAACGTTGGTGTGTGTGTGCTGAATGTGTGGAGAGAGATGACGTGTTGGTCAAATGCATATAACCATTAACCGGTGCACCAAGACCAGTTGAGGTGTCAAATCGTATCAGAGGTCCGTCTGTACCTAGGCAATCGGGGTCGCGTAGTTTTGCGTGATAAAACGAGTGGATCTGTTTGTTTCTTGGTGGTGATTTCTTGTTTCTTTCTTTCTTTCTTTGGGATCTGCTTCAGGATGAGCGACTGGCAAAGTTTCCAGATAAATGACAGACGCTAAAACTATTGCCATTGTGAGCTCCTGAAATACTCTAACAATTCCGGCTTTTGTCCGTTTCTCCTCTGTATGAAAATTAAATGTCGCGTGAACATGTCAGTGTAACCTCAGAATGCTGGAGACCCCCTTGGTTTGACAGATCAGTTATGTACAGTGTGGTTTACATCTTAGCAACGATTGTCTAGAGATGGTTTTAATGTGACAGTGAGTGTGCTGACGTCATCATAACCTTTGTCGTCGTAACCCAGGTCGATCCACGAGACAGGAAAAGTTAACTCTCGTTTCGCTTCAAAAATACTTCGCTCAGTATTCTGATGGACTGTCTCCTAAGTTACAAACACCGCTGGTGGCTTCGTAAGAGACAAAACATACATTTTTGTGGCTCGCTCAGGGGACTGTCATAACTTCTCAACAAACCCGGATAAGCTTTCTGCGAAAATGACAGGCTCGGTAGAGAGGAACGTTTCCACTACAAATTGTCGTCTGCAGGATTTCCGGCGCTAAAAGCCACAAGCCTCGAAAACCCGTCCGTCTGACAGAGATTCAATGCAAAGTTTATCGCCACGCTTTTGAATTTTTTGATTGGATGCGTAATACTGACTGATTGAAATCAGCGCTATCAGGTTTCATACAATAGTGTAGGAGATTGGGGCAGAGTGACGACCGATGTTCTGCCGCTGTTGTCACGATATTGTGGATCGGGAAAGACGAAGTTATCATTGTGGAGATCGAAGCGGCTGCACGATGTGTTAAAGGCGTTTAGTCCCAATATTACTTGGCAACCTTGAAGACAGAAAAACAGGTAGTGACTGGCAAGTGGAAACTAAGAAAACTGCGGAAAAGATAAAGGATAAAGATTTTTTTTTTTTTCATCTTGTTCTGCGGAATAGCTTTTTATCCTTTTAACGACCTGCAGAGGCAAACTTTTACTTAGACCGCGAATTAGTCTGTGTTGTTTGCGCGGCGTTAAGCCCTAAATAACTAAACTAAACTATTTTTTTCTTGACGAACATGAACGTGATGATGATGAAGCCAATTCAAACCATTATCATGCAATCTGTAATGGTCTCGGGCCTAGCAGAGAAGGCCCCCGCCTTGCGTAATAGTGGCTTGAAGTGGCTTCTACGGAGGGCAGTGGCTTGCTCTTTTGTAACACGTGTTATCATATAGCTTCCGGGTCATATAGTAACAACTACGCTAAATATGGTGGAAAATTTTGGCCCCTTTTAACATTTGTGTGCAGAGTAAAAAAAAAAATGGCAAACATGGTGCTTTTTGTTGGCTTTGTAAATAAGTTTCATGCCGGGTAATAGTAAAATTAGGGAAAAATGAGCCTGGCTTGTGGACTATTTGTATTCATGCGCGCTGGCACAAGAGCCAGCAGACGACAGAGGAATGAAGGGGTGTGTGGTCGCTGCCCAACACTGCAAAACAACAACAACAAAACCCGGAATAATGGAATTTGTTGAAATTTACCCTACACACGAGTCTTTGGCTGCCGGATGTTTGTGAATTTTTTGTGAATTTTGAAGCATTTCTAGGGTGTCACATGCAATGTGCAAGAGGAATATATAGCGTTTTCCTCCACATTTGCATCTGTGGTCTGTAGCCTGTATAGGCTCTAGAGAATTATTATAAGTACAAACACTCAATGCAGTACACTGCCATCCACTGGCCATGCGAACGAGAAGCGTAACGGCTCAAAGCTGTTCTCGTCGGTCGTGCCCACACGGTTGTAGCAGACCCTGAGCTTTTAGGTATGCGAAAGTGTTTGTCTGTGAGACGCTGTCACTGTGCGCGTGTGTAACACGTGGTACGATCGTGGACATCACCAAAACAGTTACTAACAGCTCCAAACACTTTGTGAAACTACGTCTGTCGGAACATGGACCTTGTTAACTGGAGGAATGAATTGTTGTCAGGCAGTGAGACAGCTTTAGGCGGCTTCCACGCGTGGAGGAATGAATTGTTGTCAGGCAGAGAGACAGCTTTAGGCGGCTTCCACGCGTGGAGGAATGAATTGTTGTCAGGCAGTGAGACAGCTTTAGGCGGCTTCCACGCGTGGAGGAATGAATTGTTGTCAGGCAGTGAGACAGCTTTAGGCGGCTTCCACGCGTGGAGGAATGAATTGTTGTCAGGCAGAGAGACAGCTTTAGACGGCTTCCACGCGTGGAGGAATGAATTGTTGTCAGGCAGTGAGACAGCTTTAGGCGGCTTCCACGCGTGTAATAGACGACTCCACTCCTGTCAATCAAAACGACCAAGCCCCCGGAATTCTCGTCCCGCGGCATAAGGAGCACAACACATGGCAAACTTTTCTTTTGCCAGACACTACAGCGAGGGAAGCACGTGTAGTTTAATATGACTGGAACATGGAAGCAGTAAGCCCATTGACGTCATTTGAGGAAAACGACCATTACGTCAATCTCCATCTTGAAATCACCCCTTGTACTATGACGTCATGGGCGTACTGTGTTTTGTCAACACAGGGCAGAGTAAAGGGGCGGAACTTTGGCCTCGGGGCTCGGCGAGTGGTTTGGTCAGTTAGTGTTGCTGTCCTTTCTGGGGAGAACCGTGCTGGCAGGTGGATCACGAGGGCCCACTCTAAAATCATTCGGCACAGTTTGCCTACTCCCCTCGCTTCTCAAGCAATTACGTTAGCCAGGAAACAGACGTATTGATAATTTCTGTTTCAACACGTGATCAGGTCTGAGACTTGAAAGGCTGCGGTATTGATGCAGTTTGTTCTGCTTGTGCTAACGTGTTAGAAGGTTGTGGTATTGATGGTTTGTTCTTTGTGGGCAGGTGTAATACGGGTGAGTGAGTGAGTTTTTTGGGCTTAAAGCCGCGCAAGCCACAAAGACTAATTCGCGGCTGAGTGTGCCTGCACTACATGAAAAAAACAAAAATGTAACGGTGGACAAAGGATGCAAACTGGTCTACGGGGCAATATAAACCTAGGACATGCAGGAGACGCTGCACCTTCATGCTAATTTCTCGAACTCCCGGTTACAAAAAAGCGTAGAAAACAAATGACAATTACAACTAGGTAAAACAAAGATAAATACTAAGCGCATATACAGCAAATATTGCAACTTATCATCTCCTAGGCGCAATAAACCAGTTCGCAGCATATGCCCAACATCACTCATTCCTAGCCACTGGTAGTGCAGACGTGAGTGAGGAGTTAAAAAGAAGAAATATAGATGAAAGGGCCGAACTTAGAAATCAGCTGAGAGAAGAGAGGAAGGACAGAGCGGCTAAATTCGGGAGGTTTTAAAGAGAAAGATACAGGTGAATGGGCTGGTGAGGGATAGACAGAGAGGTAGGAAGGAAAATTCCTTAGTTGCCAATGAAGACAACATGCCTGGGAGGCAGTTGGAGAACAGACCGCTCCAACACGGAACCTCCCCGCCGTGAGGCGGTTTGGGAAAACAACGCACCAGAGAGGGGTGCGTTGTGAAGGTCTTCAACATGACAGGTGTTCAGCAGCACCAGCAGGGCGCTGCGAACAAAGCCC
The DNA here is from genome assembly GCA_018292915.2 of Batillaria attramentaria. Taxonomy (NCBI): domain Eukaryota; kingdom Metazoa; phylum Mollusca; class Gastropoda; family Batillariidae; genus Batillaria; species Batillaria attramentaria. The sequence goes on along the minus strand of JACVVK020000716.1, from coordinate 180,669 downwards.
GCCAGGCTGAAGACCAGGAGGGGGGAATCCAGTGAAGTCGGCCTTCAGAAACGACCCTCAGATGTCTCACTGGACCAAGGGTCAGCAGACACCCGCTTACTGACCTCCCCCCGGAGGAGATTTTAAGAGAACAAAAGACAGGTGAATGGACCGAGGGAGGCAGAAATAATAGTGAAGAAAGAGCAAAAGGGGTGGGCAAGCTCGGCGAAATCAGCCCCGCCGCGTGAAGGCCAGCCCATGGGGCCCAGGTGTAATACTGAGACGATACTTGCAGCAGTATTGACAGTACATGTACAACCCTGCTGGTGTGTTTTCCGTGCGGTCTGATGGACCTTCATCTGATGCTTATGCACTGTTGCTGTTCTTTGTCAAACTCCCTCTGAAATAATCTGCTGTGATAGAAATAGCAAACTTCCAGCATGAGGCATAATTATAACCACAAAATACTTTAAATCCACATATAACATTTACGTGTACAGCAGCAACCAACAATGAAGTCTTGTCATAATCATTGGATCTAAAGGTTTACACTAATTTAGGAATCACGTAGTCTGATTCTTGTCTGTTCCTCATTTCTGTCGCGCCACCAGATCTGTAAGCTGTGCCTCCGTGTAATGCGTCTCCATCCCCACGTCCGCCGTACGTAGGAAGTTAGGAACCGTGTGGTGAGAGAGAGTGAGAGAGAGAGTGAGAGAGAGAGATTCTTATGCTGGGAATTCCTAGCAGTGATAAAACACAAAAACTTGTTTTGTCTATTACGCGCCGAGTTGTTTTCCGGCTGGGACCGTAACACAGCGTAGACAGAATGGTAGTGCCGTGTAGTAGACTCCGTATTGCTGTTTCTACGTCCATCAGGATGTGTTTATAAGCAGACACACGTCAGAGAGTTGTATGGTCGACTACTTCATTTGACGTTTGTCTGCAAAAGTTTCTGTGTATGAGTGTGACGCGCACTGAATGACGCTGGCAATAATTATATTTGTAATACTAGAGGAAATGTGTATCGCTTTATCCGACTGACAGCTGGTGAACGGGATAACAGATTTGTTCAGGGGCTGACTCGCCTCACACAGGGCCCAGCTATAACACTGCTACATCTGCCTTCTCAGTCTTACACTTTAGCACAAAGGAGAACAAACCTCGTCAATACTTGCAAGGGTGGGTGGATGGGTGTTTGGGGGTTTAACGTCCTTTTCCACCACATAGGGTGATATCAAAGACAGGGCAACGATGAAAAAGCCAGCACAAATATTTGGCCCCAGCCGGGAGCGAACTCACGACCCGAGCATTAGAAGTCCAACGCTCTACCATTCGACCACCCCGGCTCCCCCGCCAATACTGCAAACCTTCTATAATCGTGAAGCTCCACGGAACACAAGGTCCATGTGGTTTGGGACTGCGTGACAGGGCCACATTCCGTGATTCCTGTCGTAATATCCCGGCGTTAACCAGGTCCGGTAACTGTGGTGCCGGCCGTGTCATAAGAAGGGAACATCCCCAAAGTCGCACCCATGAAGTGGGTGAGTCCCGGCTGTCCGGTGAGAGCCTTCCCACTGGGCCCACAACACGCCCGATCTGGATAGTCCTGGGACTCGAACCTGTGTCTCCCGGTCCATGGTCCGAAGCGCTAAGTACTACACTACGGGTCCGGGGAGAATGAATCTTTGATGAACCGCTGTCACTGATGAAGTAAGGAAGCGGTCGATCACCGTCTCTCAACTGAAGTGTTCCAGTTCTCGGACAACTGATATCTAGGGTGACCCGTGGTACTCACTACACGCACGACACAACGTCGGTGGGTTGACTGACCTTTGATGACAAAATTAAAAGAGTTTGTAACCAGACGACAGTCGTCTCAGCTTTCTTTTCTGCAGTCCAGGCTGGAAATCCGTTCCGTCCACGAGTGCGTGGTGCATGGTGTCACGTGTTTGGGGTGATTCCATACAAGAACACACAACCAATATGAAATGGAAAGCGGAGCCGAATCATGACTCTGTACAAAATTAATAAGGGCAGAATCATGACTCTGTACAAAATTAATAAGGGCAGAATCATGACTCTGTACAAATTAATAAGGGCAGAATCATGACTCTGTACAAAATTATAAGGGCAGAATCGTGAGAAAAGCTTCGTTTCGAATTTAATCAGCCATTCTATTTCACTTCATTGTAGCGAGGAGGTTGCATGAAAAGATTGAGTGGGAAATAAAACGGGTCGATCGATTAAGATACACCGAGCAAATGGAATACGTTTTGAAAGGTGCTTGTTCCATTCAGTCAAGCTTTCAGCAGTTACCTACACCCTCCTTATCTGAAATACGCCCCCTTCCTCCCACCCCCCTCCCTTCCCGCACCAACACCACGAGGCACGTCTGCCTGCCCCGGAGCAGTAGAGTGTTGGACCTTCAATGGTGGGATCGTGAGTTCGAATTCCTGCTGGGTCCAGCTTTGTGCTGGCCTTTTCCCCATTGTTCCGTCTTTAACATCATTCCTACCTGGTGGACGTTAAACTCTCAAACACCACCACCACCCTGCCTGCCCTGCTCCGCCCCGCCACGCCTCGCCCCGCCCCACCTAAATACAGACATCTGATGTTACGAATTGCTTCATCTAACAGTCGTACAGATATTATGCATTCAGAAAACTCTATTCCGCAATGGTCTCTGTCAGTCGGCTGTCTGCGACCTTTGACTGATCGTATGTTTTGCTGAGTGCATGCCCCTGAATAGTGATGTGGCTGCCATTGTTGTTATAGTAAGGATCAGACACTCTGTCTTCATCATGTGCAGCATCAAGTAGTCTGTATTTCGGGTTACAGCCACCAGCGACTGTTTGGGGATTTCCCTCGGTAAAGTGTTTCTTTGTTAGAGTTACGGGGACATTAATCACGTGACATCACTTTTTTTTTTTTTTTTTTTTTTTGCTGCCTCAACTCTTTGCCGGCTCCAGTGGTGTTCCTTCCAGGTAATGAGTGGAATCCACGGAGGGCTCGGAAGTAGGGGCAATTTTTATTATGCATGATGATGGAGATGAGGATGATGGTAAGATGATGCTATGGAGGTCCGTGTGGTTTGGGACTGCGGGACAGGGCCGCATTCCACGCTTCCTGTCATAAATATCCCGGCATTAACCAGGCCCGGGAACTACGGCACCTGCGGTGAAGGCCGTGTAATCATCCACATCATAAGACGTGTCATACCAAGGGAAGCACCCCCAAAGTCGCACCCGTGAAGTGGGTGAAGCTCGGCTGTGTGGCAACAGCCTCCCCATTGGGCCCATAGCACACCCGCTCTTGGTAAGAGCCGACCTAGGTAGGAAAAGTCCCGCTTCCCTCGGCTGGGACTCGAACCCGGGTCTCCCGGTCCATAGTCCGAAGTGCTAACCACTACACTACGGGGGCCGGTGACATAACTTGTTTTCAGCTTTACACATTTATTTCGATGGACTGACAATCTGGGCACAAGTGACGATTCCCGTGAAAACGATCGCTTAAAGAGATGTAAAGTACGCGTATGTATTGTAAAATCACAATAACTTACTGCAGGACAGCTTCAAATCAGCATGCAGGAAGATATTAGTTTGCTCATGTCTTTACATATACTTTAAAAACTTCCACGAGAAAATGGCGTCAGTGAAACTTTACAGTTTAGTGAGTTACACTAGCAGAACGACTCGTCAGCATCCCCCCCCCCCCACACAAAAAAAAACCCATTGGCTTGTATTACTCACGCTAAGAAGAAACGGAAAGTCAACGAACACGCACTGTGAGAAACTTTCTTAGGTCAGTATGTACTCTTACAGAAAAGATACAAAAGGAAACAAACAAGAAAAAAAAAAACCCACCTCTTTTCTAGATAAGGTCAGTGTACGAAAGTGGCTCCATGAAATGTGAACACCGACAATTCGTTTTGCAACACGGAATGCGTTTTTATATCAAGGATCGAAACAAGATTTCTCAAAAACAGGATGAGACTACACAAGCACAAAAGCGCAATTCGCAGCAATTTAAAAAAAGGAACAAGTCCAACTTCTAATAAACGATTGCACGATGTGACTCTCTCTCTCTCTCTCTCTCTCTCTCTCGCACGATGTCTCTCTCTTTCTCTCTCTCTCTCTCTCTCGCACGATGTGAGTCTCTCTCTCTCTCTCTCTCTCGCACGATGTGAGTCTCTCTCTCTCTCTCTCTCTCTCTCTCTCGCACGATGTCTCTCTCTCTCTCTCTCTCTCTCTCTCTCTCTCTCTCTCTCTCTTTCTCGCCTGCGCGCTCTGAAAGAACGCCTACATAGGAGTTCGGAGAGGACTTCTTCTGTTTTTGCGTCTAACCTTTAAGACGTAGTTTAAATCGTTTTAACCTAGCGCGTGTAATATTAGACGCTCTGATTGAAAACAGCGTGTAAGCCTGTCAGGGAAAACAGATAAAGTTACTCACACAGTGATCGAAAACACCTCAGTGACAAAACTGGCACTGTTGTTCCAGCGGAATTTGCCTGTGTAGGGCACTCGTGGGTCATCAAGAGATCGGCCATTTTTTAAAAGAGAGGAGTGGGGACAAAGGAAAGTAGTTGTGATCGCCATCAAGGTGAGCATGCTGGGCCTGGTCTATGAGGAGAAAGTATAGGAACGTAGGTTTGACACTGGCTGGATTAAGCCGAGGCTTCCCGAGTTGTGGCTTTGTCTACACATTGACATTTGACGTCACTCTCACGCAGTACGTCTGTAGGCAGCCACCACCATGTTTGTTTGGGGTATTGTCGGAGTCTTGAGTCGTTACACACAGGAAATAAGGGGACTAAAGAAGGGGACTACATACTGGCCGTGAAATAGACGCAGACATACTTTAGTCTCCGCTTCTCCATCTTTGTCAAGTTAGCCGACTCTGGGACATACGTGCTAGTCGTTCTCCATTCATCACGTGAAGCCCCACACCTCTTCCCAGACCATGCTCAGTCAGTTGCAGCGTATTAGTGCTGGTCACTAGGGCGATAAGCTGGTCACTAGGGCGATAAGCTGGTCACTAGGGCGATAAGCTTCTATGTTTGTTGACCTCCGGGTGGATATTGTTGTGATGTAGCCCGTTAGAAACTGTATGACTGACCTACACCTCCTTCACACGTGCAGCCTCGTTTTGACCATAATGCGCATGCCTCGATGCGCTGTGCCATTTTGTGCTATACGTCTATGTTTTGAGACAAGATCCAATATTCCTTGTTAAACTTAATTGTTTTAGGTAATGTGCTCGCTGTAGCTGTACGCCCCCGATTTTTAGCGTTCCTCATAATTATACTGATAGAGAAGGAGATATAATTATACTGATAGAGAAGGAGATATAATTATACTGATAGAGAAGGAGATATAATTATACTGATAGAGAAGGGGACATAATTATACTGATAGAGAAGGAGATATAATTATACTGCTAGAGAAGGAGATATAATTATACTGATAGAGAAGGAGATATAATTATACTGATAGAGAAGGAGATATAATTATACTGATAGAGAAGGAGATATAATTATACTGATAGAGAAGGAGATATAATTATACTGATAGAGAAGGGGACATAATTATACTGATAGAGAAGGGGATATAATTATACTGATAGAGAAGGAGATATAATTATACTGATAGAGAAGGGGACATAATTATACTGATAGAGAAGGAGATATAATTATACTGATAGAGAAGGAGATATAATTATACTGATAGAGAAGGAGATATAATTATACTGATAGAGAAGGAGATATAATTATACTGATAGAGAAGGGGATATAATTATACTGATAGAGAAGGAGATATAATTATACTGATAGAGAAGGAGATATAATTATACTGATAGAGAAGGAGATATAATTATACTGAATATAGAGAAGGAGATATAATTATACTGATAGAGAAGGAGATATAATTATACTGATAGAGAAGGAGATATAATTATACTGATAGAGAAGGAGATATAATTATACTGATAGAGAAGGGGACATAATTATACTGATAGAGAAGGGGATATAATTATACTGATAGAGAAGGAGATATAATTATACTGATAGAGAAGGAGACATAATTATACTGATAGAGAAGGAGATATAATTATACTGATAGAGAAGTGGATATAATTATACTGATAGAGAAGGAGATATAATTATACTGATAGAGAAGGGACATAATTATACTGATAGAGAAGGAGATATAATTATACTGATAGAGAAGGAGATATAATTATACTGATAGGAAGGGGACATAATTATACTGATAGAGAAGGAGATATAATTATACTGATAGAGAAGGAGATATAATTATACTGATAGAGAAGGGGACATAATTATACTGATAGAGAAGGAGATATAATTATACTGATAGAGAAGGAGATATAATTATACTGATAGAGAAGGGGACATAATTATACTGATAGAGAAGGAGATATAATTATACTGATAGAGAAGGAGATATAATTATACTGATAGAGAAGGGGACATAATTATACTGATAGAGAAGGAGATATAATTATACTGATAGAGAAGGAGATATAATTATACTGATAGAGAAGGGGACATAATTATACTGATAGAGAAGGAGATATAATTATACTGATAGAGAAGGAGATATAATTATACTGATAGAGAAGGGGACATAATTATACTGATAGAGAAGGAGATATAATTATACTGATAGAGAAGGAGATATAATTATACTGATAGAGAAGGGGACATAATTATACTGATAGAGAAGGAGATATAATTATACTGATAGAGAAGGAGACATAATTATACTGATAGAGAAGGGGACATAATTATACTGATAGAGAAGGAGATATAATTATACTGATAGAGAAGGAGATATAATTATACTGATAGAGAAGGGGACATAATTATACTGATAGAGAAGGAGATATAATTATACTGATAGAGAAGGAGATATAATTATACTGATAGAGAAGGAGATATAATTATACTGATAGAGAAGGAGACATAATTATACTGATAGAGAAGGGACATAATTATACTGATAGAGAAGGAGATATAATTATACTGATAGAGAAGGAGATATAATTATACTGATAGAGAAGGAGATATAATTATACTGATAGAGAAGGAGATATAATTATACTGATAGAGAAGGGGACATAATTATACTGATAGAGAAGGAGATATAATTATACTGATAGAGAAGGAGATATAATTATACTGATAGAGAGACTTAACTATGTTGCTAGAGAAGGGGACATAATTATACTGCCATAGAGACAACTATACTGTGATAGAGACTGTACTACTACAGACACCCTGCTGTAGGGGGAGATAATTACAGGCCTGCTCTCAAACGAGTTTCCTGTAGGCGCCCTTTTCATCGCTGACCGACTAATGACAACTAATTTTCATGAGAAAAGCTGTAGGTAGTGTCCGGTTTTTATGCTGGGTCCCTAGCGTGCTGTAGACTGACCACCGGCTGACTGTCGAACATACACTTGACTTTCCACTACTTGTTGGTTCCCTACTTACTGGGGGCGATAAAGCATCAAGTTACATCTTTCAGTTTTTATGAGAGGCCCAGGGTGCTCGGACTAATCTCCAGCAACCAGTACTGGCAAACTAGCCTTTGCAGATCTCCACCCCCCCCCCCCCACCCCTACCCACCCTCCCGTCCCCTCGGCCCTATTTGAAAAGTCCCGAACGCTCATTTCAAACAGAAAGTTGGTGAGTTGTAGTGGCCATAGCACACAGTGGGCGCTCCTTCTGTGACGTCCGCCAGTCTGATCAAACGAACCTTGGTCACAGTAGGTTACTCGTCTCGGCTCACAAGATATTTTGAAATGCGCGTGCTGTGTCGCTGAGAACATGATACCCGCCAACCATAGACTAGAGTACGCCAGGGACCGTATCACCTTCACCGCACCAATCCCCTTGCTTTCGAAATGTCCGGAAATATCTGGAACTGCCAAAAACAGATGTGAACGTGCTAATAGTGTTAACCGATCTCCAACAACGCTTTAGGGAAAGAGACGGACAATGTCTCCGTAAACAAGCGTCTCGGGTGACACGTGCTTCGTTTCGCTAGTGTCGTCTCTATCTCTGTGATCGCCATCAAGCTAATACACAGGCCACGCCACGCCTCCAGAGAGATCACGTGACCAAATATGGAGGTTGGACGCGACAACATATACCTTTATTTGGCGTGTGGTATTATACGGGGGCGCCTCGGTTGTTGCAAATCACTCTGTGTGTGTGTGTGTGTGTGTGTGTGTGTGTGTGTGTGTGTGTGTGTGTGTGTGTGTGTGTGTGTTCATTCTTCTGTTTCTGCAAGTAGCTTAAGATCCTGATTCTAATGCCGTAAAAAATAATAATCATGATAAAAAACATAATAAAGATGGATATATTTATGTAGAGCGCATCCTAAGCGAGCTCTAAGCTCGTACAAAGTTAAGAAAAATAAAATGGCATGAAAACAATGCCAGAGAGAACAAATACAAGACACAGCAATTGTGGCACACACACACACACACAGACACACACACACACACACACACACACACACACACACACACACACACACACACACACACACACACACACACACAGAGTTCTGTCAATCCCTTATTATTACTGCTGGGCTGAGCACAAGTGTGTTGTGACTGCAGTTTTAAAGGTGGGGGCCGAATCTATATGCCTTCTGGGTTTTTTTTGTTTGTTTTTTTTGTTTTTTTTTGGAAGAGTGTTCCAAAAGGTGGGTTCTTGGTGCGAAAACGACCTCTGTCCCCCAAAAGAAATATGTTCTATGAAACATTTGCCCTCTAGTGTGGTGTGTCTGTCTGTGGAAGTATTTAATATTAAGACAGTCATGGTGCTGGCAAAAAAAAAAAAAAAAAAAGCCAAGACAACAACAAAAGCACTCCGGCTTCCTCCCCCTCTGCTTTGGAAATATTCAGCCCACAAAGTTCGAAAATAAAAAGCAATTCTAAAATTCCGAAATTGCTGAGCTGACCCCTGGCAACACGTGATTGTTATGTGTTCATGTCCAGTATCTGAGAGAATGCTTGTATTTCACGTGAGCGTGTGTCTTGAGTTTAGCTCGCGGCGCTTTGAGCCAAATAATTGGGATTGAGCGCCTATATTAATGCGGTTATTATAACAAAACTACGAATAAAGGTTAGTGAATCACGTGGCGCGTATTCCATGAGTAAAACTTTATGAACAGATTTCATCGGTTTATAGAACGTGAGATAATATCGGACTCGTTTTTCACACTGAACCTTTTTGTGTAATACGCAATATCCGTAATATACCCCCACGAATAAACTGAGCCGAACAGCAGAACGTGCCGACCTTGGCAGGACTGTGGGAATAATGGAATAGGAAAGTATTTTTTGCGAGATGATATTACTACAAGTTGGCACGATAAGCGACCGTCATCAATTCAGCTCCCAATATCATTTGATATCGTACACCAACAGTTTGTGTTTTGCTGCAACATCTGATATATCCGTATTACGCACGAGAACAGAATACGACGTATCATTCGCTATCTGACAATCTCGTTTCTATTCTGGGACAAGGAATAACGGGTTACCCGTGAAGAAAGAAAGATTGTGAAAGACTGACAGTGGTACTAGACAAAACACTTTCATTGTGAAAGACTGACAGTGGTACTAGACAAAACACTTTCTCAGAAGCCTCCAAATTGCGATTTGCTGTTGAAAACGATACCGCCCGCTTTTCGCTCTTACAGCGTAGAATGTTTATTGTAAAAAGACAATACGCTTTGGCAAAACATTTCATCTGTACGACGCTGAATAACTTGAAGCAGATATTATTACGTGAAGTTGAGAGAAACAGAGACAGACTAGCGTCAGATCGTAAACAATGTTGATGTCATTACGGCAATCCGTTTTCCGTGTCTATGTACCGAACGTTTAACGCCGCTGTCTTGTTTTCTCTCGGCTATGTCAGGAGTCGAGTAAGCCTTTCCTTGTCTCTCGTATGGTGGCGCTACTAAATAATAATCAAGGTGGTCACATGGCAGAAATGGTGCTAAAGAGACGCTGTCACGGCCAAGTGTGGACTGGAGCTTGTGATATGTGATACCGGCCTTTTCTGGCTACCGGGCTGCTCAGCTGGAGTTTCTTCCGGGCTATCCGGCTTTTCACCCCTAGTAAAACTGAAAAAAAGAGGATAGGTATTGGGTGGCGGTAAACCGGCCGCGGCGACGCGCTTTCCCCGGGGGAGTAAAAAGGTAGACTACTTGTACCGGTTTGCCTATCTTGCTAGTTTTGCTGATTGTGTAAAAACCGTTCAGACAAGTACGGTGGTCAGCTGACTCTCGGCCTCTTCTTGCTGTAAGTGTCAAAACAAAGACATAGACAGTGGTCATTTCTGTATCAAGGGCCCACCCTTTGGAACACCCTTCCAAAAACAACAGGCATACAGATTCAGTCATAAACTTTCACACAGCTGTCAAAACACACCTGTTCTACGCTCCGCTGCCGTGATGCTTGAGTAAATGACAGAACTCTTTGTGTGTGTGTGTGTGTGCGTGTGTGTGTGCGTGTGTGTGTGTGTGCGTGTGTGTGTGTGCGTGTGTGTGTGTGTGTGTGTGCGTGTGTGTGTGTGTGTGTGCGTGTGTGTGTGTGCGTGTGCGTGTGTGCGTGTGCGTGTGCGCGTGTGCGCGTGTGCGTGTGTGTGTGTGTGTGTGTGTGTGTGTGTGTGTGTGTGTGTGCGTGTGTGTGTGTGTGTGTGTGTGTGTTTTGCTATTCCTGTGGTGCTTTCTTTTATTTTGCATTATTTTTTTCTCTCCACTTTCTAAAGGCTTGCAGCTTGCTGAGAATAAGCGCTATATAAATTTCAACAGAAAATTACCGGCAAACTCATAGGCTCTTTGAAACATTTGAAACGTTTGAAACTTTTGAAACGCTCTTTGAACGTAAGAGTCAAATATCTAACGAAATAAATGTAACAAACTACGTCATGATATGGACGAGGAAATGTAACAAAATACGTCATGATATGGACGAGGAAACCAGATGTGCATCTGCAAGATAAAAAAAAAAAACAATCGCAAAGCAATCAAGGAAATGCATCTTGTTCTGACACCAAAAACGTTGGCGGCGTTGTTTGTTTTGTTTGTGATACACGTGATGTATCCTGATACAGCTCAGCACGTGAAACTCTCGTAAAGTTTCAAAAGTTTAACAGTCACGTCTATTGGCTGACAGCTTTCACTCTGGATATTTCATCACACTCACGTCTATTGGCTGACAGCTTTCACTCTGGATATTTCATCACACTCGTGGGAGCTGGAGAGAAATATAAACATAGGCCTACTCCACCTGAAAGAACATCCGGGTAATTATCTCTCTCCCGATTAGCTGATATCGCTGTAGTGAAGCGGGTGAATAGTGTACGAGCTGGTGACAAATCTGGCCTTACATCCGGGTAATTCGTTTCACTCATCTATTTTTGCAGAGGTTTAATCGATTGTTTTTGTTTCCTTTGTTTTTTCAACAGAGAGAGACTGGAAGACATGGACTGATGGCTGCAGCACAAAGGGAAGCAATAAAGGAGCGACCTCGGGAGTGACGATCTATAGGTCAGGAGGGGAGACAATCAGATATCCTAATATCTTTCCATATCGCCGCCTGCAGCTGGTGTACAGTGCACAGTGAGGTATGTTTTTTTCACTTATAACTGGTTCTCTCTCTCTCTCTCTCTCTCTCTCTCTCTCGTCCCTTCATTTTCCGTGTCGTGTAAACATATTAACTTGTTGAGTGAGTGAGTGAGTGAGTGAGTGAGTGAGTGAGTGAGTGAGTTTTGGGGACTGATAGCCGTGCAAGCCACAAAGACTAATTCGCGGCTGAGTGTGCCTGCACTACAGGAAAAAAACAACAACAAAAACCAAAAATGTAGCGCTGGATGCAAACTGGTCTACGGGGCAATATAAACCTAGGACATGCAGGAGACGCTGCACCTTCATGCTAATTTATCGATTTCAAAAAAAAAATTACTTGTTGAATCCCCATCCTCAAAGTGTACATCGGATCAAAATTTCAATCACTGAATCTAAGGGCGTCGATTATATGAAGTGGTTACCAGGCGCGTAGGAAGATGCTGAGAGGAAGGGGGGGCCCACTAACTCGGGTGAGCCATATGGCCGGGATGAAGAAGGGTGGGGGTGGGTGGGTAGGGTGTGTGTGTGTGTGTGTGTGTGTGTGTGTGTGTGTGTGTGTGTGTGTGTGTGTGTGTGTGTGTGTGTGTGTGTGTGTGTGTGTGTGTGTGCCTGGGCCCCCAGGGCCCCCGTGGTTCCTACGCCCCTGCAGTTACTGACGGTCCTCGACAGTGTGTGTGGCGGAAGGTCGGGACAAGTACAGAGAGAGAGAGAGAGAGAGAGAGAGAGAGAGCTGCAATATCCTCTTCAGTCTTTTTTCTTCTCCTCCCATTCATTCCACACGTCAGTGACTCGAATAATTGACAAATGTCATATTTCCCACATATCTCACCCAAAAGTATTAGATACAGTCTTTGGGATCGAAGGAAGGCATTGAACTGTTATGTTTTGTTGAGAAAGCTTTCCTTCTACGGAATTAGTTTCCCTGCGCTATCTTATATATAATATAGATTATACCTGATTAATTATATAATATGACATACAAGATAATAAGTATTATTTATGAAGTTCCCCTAGATTCTGTGTGTGTGTGTGTGTGTGTGTGTGTGTGTGTGTGTGTGTGTGTGTGTGTGTGTGTGTGTGTGTGTGTGTGTGTGTGTGTGTGTTTACCAGTTCTCTTTCTATGTACGTGCCTGTACACGTTTTCTGCACAGTCCGTGCAATGTAATAATAATTATAATAATTATAATTATTATTATTATCACCGCCCTTAATATTATCAATGGCTCCTATATTATAGGCTCCTATATCTCCCTCGCGCGCTAGGCTCAATGCGCTTTCCAGAAAAAGTGACATATAAATACACACTTAAACATGTCAACACAAACACGACTGTACAGTTACAATAGGGAAGTTCTCAAGCATTACTGAAAGGTCAAGGAAAAGTACATGTAGTGGGTTTTTTTTAGCAGGAATATGAAGGATGTGACCGGTTTGGAGTACAGGATGTTCCACAACAGTCATAGTTTGTGACGGTAGGACACAGCGTGTCTCTAATACACACACACACACACACACACACACACACACACACACACACACACACACACACACACACACGCACGCACGCACGCACGCACGCACAGCAAGAATGTAAGAAGAGATTTTCAGCAAACTTCAAATGTTCTCTTGTGTTGTGTGTCAAACACTATGCATACTGTCCTAAACAAGACAGGTTTGCTGGGAACCACTCGTCAAAAGCATCATCTTGCTCTCTCGCGCCTTCATCTTGCTCTCTCTCGCCTTCATCTTGCTCTCTCTCGCCTTCATCTTGCTCTCTCTAGTCTTCATCTTGCTCTCTCTATCTCGCCTTCATCTTGCTCTATCTAGTATCTAGCCTTCATCTTGCTCTCTCTCGCCTTCATCTTGCTCTCTCTCGCCTTCATCTTGCTCTCTCTAGCCTTCATCTTGCTCTCTCTAGCCTTCATCTTGCTCTCTCTATCTAGCCTTCATCTTGCTCTCTCTCGCCTTCATCTTGCTCTCTCTAGCCTTCATCTTGCTCTCTCTAGCCTTCATCTTGCTCTCTCTCGCCTTCATCTTGCTCTCTCTATCTAGCCTTCATCTTGCTCTCTCTCGCCTTCATCTTGCTCTCTCTATCTAGCCTTCATCTTGCTCTCTCTCGCCTTCATCTTGCTCTCTCTAGCCTTCATCTTGCTTTCTCTATCTAGCCTTCATCTTGCTTTCTCTATCTAGCCTTCATCTTGCTTTCTCTATCTAGCCTTCATCTTGCTCTCTCTATCGCCTTCATCTTGCTCTCTCTATCGCCTTCATCTTGCTCTCTCTCTCGCCTTCATCTTGCTCTCTCTCGCCTTCATCTTGCTCTCTCTCGCCTTCATCTTGCTCTCTCTATCGCCTTCATCTTGCTCTCTATATCGCCTTCATCTTGCTCTCTCTATCGCCTTCATCTTGCTCTCTCTAGTCTTCATCTTGCTCTCTCTATCTCGCCTTCATCTTGCTCTCTCTATCTAGTATCTAGCCTTCATCTTGCTCTCTCTCGCCTTCATCTTGCTCTCTCTCGCCTTCATCTTGCTCTCTCTCGCCTTCATCTTGCTCTCTCTCGCCTTCATCTTGCTCTCTCTAGCCTCCATCTTGCTCTCTCTAGCCTCCATCTTGCTCTCTCTCGCCTTCATCTTGCTCTCTCTAGCCTTCATCTTGCTCTCTCTCGCCTTCATCTTGCTCCCTCTATCTAGCCTTCATCTTGCTCTCTCTCGCCTTCATCTTGCTCTCTCTCGCCTTCATCTTGCTCTCTCTAGCCTTCATCTTGCTCTCTCTAGCCTTCATCTTGCTCTCTCTAGCCTTCATCTTGCTCTCTCTATCTAGCCTTCATCTTGCTCTTTCTCGCCTTCATCTTGCTCTCTCTCTATCTAGCCTTCATCTTGCTCTCTCTATCTAGCCTTCATCTTGCTCTCTCTAGCCTTCATCTTGCCTTCTCTATCTAGCCTTCATCTTGCTCTCTCTATCGCCTTCATCTTGCACTCTCTATCGCCTTCATCTTGCTCTCTCTATCGCCTTCATCTTGCTCTCTCTCGCCTTCATCTTGCTCTCTCTCGCCTTCATCTTGCTCTCTCTATCGCCTTCATCTTGCTCTCTCTATCGCCTTCATCTTGCTCTCTCTATCGCCTTCATCTTGCTCTCTCTATCGCCTTCATCTTGCTCTCTCTCGCCTTCATCTTGCTCTCTCTAGCCTCCATCTTGCTCTCTCTCGCCTCCATCTTGCTCTCTCTAGCCTCCATCTTGCTCTCTCTAGCTTTCATCTTGCTCTCTCTAGCCTCCACCTTGCTCTCTCTAGCCTTCATCTTGCTCTCTCTCTATCTAGCCTTCATCTTGCTCTCTCTATCTAGCCTTCATCTTGCTCTCTCTCGCTTTCATCTTGCTCTCTCTAGCCTTCATCTTGCTCTCTCTATCTAGCCTTCATCTTGCTCTCTCTATCGCCTTCATCTTGCTCTCTCTATCGCCTTCATCTTGCTCTCTCTATCGCCTTCATCTTGCTCTCTCTCTCGCCTTCATCTTGCTCTCTCTATCGCCTTCATCTTGCTCCCTCTATCGCCTTCATCTTGCTCTCTCTATCGCCTTCATCTTGCTCTCTCTCGCCTTCATCTTGCTCTCTCTAGCCTCCATCTTGCTCTCTCTCGCCTTCATCTTGCTCTCTCTAGCCTCCATCTTGCTCTCTCTCTAGCCTTCATCTTGCTCTCTCTAGCCTCCACCTTGCTCTCTCTAGCCTTCATCTTGCTCTCTCTCTCGCCTCCATCTTGCTCTCTCTCGCCTTCATCTTGCTCTCTCTAGCCTTCATCTTGCTCTCTCTCTCGCCTCCATCTTGCTCTCTCTCTCGCCTTCATCTTGCTCTCTCTCGCCTTCATCTTGCTCTCTCTAGCCTTCATCTTGCTCCTCTAGCCTTCATCTTGCTCTCTCTAGCCTTCATCTTGCTCTCTCTAGCCTTCATCTTGCTCTCTCTATCTAGCCTTCATCTTGCTCTCTCTATCGCCTTCATCTTGCTCTCTCTCGCCTTCATCTTGCTCTCTCTCGCCTTCATCTTGCTCTCTCTATCTAGCCTTCATCTTGCTCTCTCTCGCCTTCATCTTGCTCTCTCTAGCCTTCATCTTGCTCTCTCTATCTAGCCTTCATCTTGCTCTCTCTATCTAGCCTTCATCTTGCTCTCTCTCGCCTTCATCTTGCTCTCTCTATAGCCTTCATCTTGCTCTCTCTATCGCCTTCATCTTGCTCTCTCTCGCCTTCATCTTGCTCTCTCTCGCCTTCATCTTGCTCTCTCTAGCCTTCATCTTGCTCTCTCTAGCCTTCATCTTGCTCTCTCTATCTAGCCTTCATCTTGCTCTCTCTCGCCTTCATCTTGCTCTCTCTAGCCTTCATCTTGCTCTCTCTAGCCTTCATCTTGCTCTCTCTATCTAGCCTTCATCTTGCTCTCTCTCGCCTTCATCTTGCTCTCTCTATCTAGCCTTCATCTTGCTCTCTCTCGCCTTCATCTTGCTCTCTCTATCCTTCATCTTGCTTTCTCTATCTAGCCTTCATCTTGCTTTCTCTATCTAGCCTTCATCTTGCTTTCTCTATCTAGCCTTCATCTTGCTTTCTCTATCTAGCCTTCATCTTGCTCTCTCTATCGCCTTCATCTTGCTCTCTCTATCGCCTTCATCTTGCTCTCTCTATCGCCTTCATCTTGCTCTCTCTATCGCCTTCATCTTGCTCTCTCTATCGCCTTCATCTTGCTCTCTCTA
The DNA here is from genome assembly GCA_018292915.2 of Batillaria attramentaria. NCBI lineage: Eukaryota > Metazoa > Mollusca > Gastropoda > Batillariidae > Batillaria > Batillaria attramentaria. The sequence continues at coordinate 164,291 of JACVVK020000716.1, read as the reverse complement.
GTCTTCATCTTGCTCTCTCTATCTCGCCTTCATCTTGCTCTCTCTAGTCTTCATCTTGCTCTCTCTCGCCTTCATCTTGCTCTCTCTAGCCTTCATCTTGCTCTCTCTAGCCTTCATCTTGCTCTCTCTAGCCTCCATCTTGCTCTCTCTCTCGCCTTCATCTTGCTCTCTCTATCGCCTTCATCTTGCTCTCTCTATCGGCTCTCTCATCTATCGCCTTCATCTTGCTCTCTCTAGTCTTCATCTTGCTCTCTCTATCTCGCCTTCATCTTGCTCTATCTAGTATCTAGCCTTCATCTTGCTCTCTCTCGCCTTCATCTTGCTCTCTCTCGCCTTCATCTTGCTCTCTCTCGCCTTCATCTTGCTCTCTCTCGCCTTCATCTTGCTCTCTCTAGCCTTCATCTTGCTCTCTCTAGCCTTCATCTTGCTCTCTCTAGCCTCCATCTTGCTCTCTCTAGCCTCCATCTTGCTCTCTCTCGCCTTCATCTTGCTCTCTCTAGCCTTCATCTTGCTCTCTCTAGCCTTCATCTTGCTCTCTCTCGCCTTCATCTTGCTCTCTCTCGCCTTCATCTTGCTCTCTCTAGCCTTCATCTTGCTCTCTCTAGCCTTCATCTTGCTCTCTCTATCTAGCCTTCATCTTGCTCTCTCTCGCCTTCATCTTGCTCTCTCTCTATCTAGCCTTCATCTTGCTCTCTCTATCTAGCCTTCATCTTGCTCTCTCTAGCCTTCATCTTGCTCTCTCTAGCCTTCATCTTGCTCTCTCTATCTAGCCTTCATCTTGCTCTCTCTATCGCCTTCATCTTGCTCTCTCTATCGCCTTCATCTTGCTCTCTCTATCGCCTTCATCTTGCTCTCTCTCGCCTTCATCTTGCTCTCTCTCGCCTTCATCTTGCTCTCTCTATCGCCTTCATCTTGCTCTCTCTATCGCCTTCATCTTGCTCTCTCTATCGCCTTCATCTTGCTCTCTCTCGCCTTCATCTTGCTCTCTCTAGCCTCCATCTTGCTCTCTCTAGCCTTCATCTTGCTCTCTCTAGCCTCCATCTTGCTCTCTCTAGCCTTCATCTTGCTCTCTCTAGCCTCCACCTTGCTCTCTCTAGCCTTCATCTTGCTCTCTCTCTCGCCTCCATCTTGCTCTCTCTCGCCTTCATCTTGCTCTCTCTCTCGCCTCCATCTTGCTCTCTCTCTAGCCTTCATCTTGCTCTCTCTCGCCTTCATCTTGCTCTCTCTCGCCTTCATCTTGCTCTTCTCTAGCCTTCATCTTGCTCTCTCTAGCCTTCATCTTGCTCTCTCTAGCCTTCATCTTGCTCTCTCTAGCCTTCATCTTGCTCTCTCTATCTAGCCTTCATCTTGCTCTCTCTATCGCCTTCATCTTGCTCTCTCTCGCCTTCATCTTGCTCTCTCTATCTAGCCTTCATCTTGCTCTCTCTCGCCTTCATCTTGCTCTCTCTATCGCCTTCATCTTGCTCTCTCTAGCCTTCATCTTGCTCTCTCTATCTAGCCTTCATCTTGCTCTCTCTCGCCTTCATCTTGCTCTCTCTATCGCCTTCATCTTGCTCTCTCTCGCCTTCATCTTGCTCTCTCTCGCCTTCATCTTGCTCTCTCTCGCCTTCATCTTGCTTCTCTCTATCTAGCCTTCATCTTGCTCTCTCTATTCGCCTTCATCTTGCTCTCTCTATCGCCTTCATCTTGCTCTCTCTTCGCCTTCATCTTGCTCTCTCTCGCCTTCATCTTGCTCTCTCTCGCCTTCATCTTGCTCTCTCTAGCCTCCATCTGCTCTCTAGCCTCCATCTGCTCTCTAGCCTCCATCTTGCTCTCTCTCGCCTTCATCTTGCTCTCTCTAGCCTTCATCTTGCTCTCTCTCTCGCCTTCATCTTGCTCTCTCTAGCCTTCATCTTGCTCTCTCTAGCTCATCTTTCGACGGGCATTGACAGCATTAAACAAGTCTCCAAGCGCAGACTTACAAAATCCAGTCTGGGAAACAATAATACAATGATGAACAACACTCATGAATGCACCGCCGCGCGCCCCGTGTGTTGTTGATATTGTGGGATAAATGATGTTTGTGTTCACCGCATGCATTTGTTTGAACATCCAGTATTCGGGAATATGAACACCACTCAATGAAGCTTAATATATTTGTAAATGTGTAGGTAAGTAGGCAAATAGGGTGAAATGAACACAGCTGTCGTGTCCTCTCAAAGCGCGATGACTGTTGTCACAGCCAGTGGTTTTTGTATAAAAGAGCACATTGACGAGTTTCATATGGTATGGTTTGTTTTGGGGTCAGCAAGCCATGGCTCTCAGACGGCCGGTGAGTTTTCATAAAGCGTGTTTTTTTAGTTTGTTTTTTTTTTGCCTACGCAGATATCAAATTTATGTATTGAGGTTGCTAGGACGACACGGCTTTTGCACGTGAAACGAGCATTTGCATGTCACGCACAGTTGGTGGTCATGGCTTTGTCACGATCTTCTTTCTTTATTTCAGTTTTTTTGCGACCACGTAGCAGCAAAGCAAGGCTGTGTGCTTTTGTTTCTAAAGCTTCTATGCTTGCATAATTTAATTGTGCGTGTGCATATAAAGAGGGTACTGGTATCTCTCGAAATAAGGAAAATAGAACTCAATTAACAAGCACGCTGTGTCTGCACTTTTCTTTCTTTTTCTACCGTGTGCTTGTAGTCACACATACACACACACACACACACACACACACACACACACACACACACACACACACACACACACACACACACACAGAGTTGTGGGCAGGACTTAATCTGCCGGCGTTACCCTTTAACCTTTCTTGTTATTACGTTTGCACCGATGGCCGCATACTAATTTTCCTCAAACTGTATTTTCTCTCACGTCGGATTAGGTTACTGGTCTCATTATTTCTTTGCTAAAGGAGGGAGTAGTCGTGGTTTTTTTATCATAATTTTCAACAGTGGTGGGTCAGACAAACAAGATTATTAGCAGCGCACTTAACGTAGCCGGAGCAATTTTTTTTTTGTGTGTGGAATAACTGGATTCGTAAATTGATGCGAGTTAGTACCCTAGGGCAAAAAATTTGTTTCAAATTTCATTCCAGGTTCCAGATACTTGGGCAGGGCGCCACGACTTCACACTACAGGGTTCCTCCACCCCCCTCCCCTCCCCTCCCCCAACGAAGGGCGGGCTTTTTGCTGCTGTTTGGCTAAATAGACGTTTCTAGGGGAACAGGGGCACGTGCGTCTTGTCACAAGTCTCGCCGTGCTCAGGGGATGGGGGAGAGGGGGGAGGATTGGAGCAGTCAGGGGGAGAGAGAGAGAGAGAGAGAGAGAGAGAGAACAAACGAACGAACTTTATTTTCCAGCGGAAGTGATTTAACCAAACATTTATTAATTTTCAATCGGCCGTTGCTACAACAAAAAAGGACTACAATGGCAAGATAAAAGGAGGAGAAAGAACAACAATGGCAAAAATAAAGGAAACTTACCCGAAAGAAAAATTACTCGGAAAAAATCTCACACACACACACACACACACACACACACACACACACACACACACACACACACACTCTCTCTCTCTCTCTCTCCTACTACTACTACTACTACTAACGTCCGCTCACACTGCACAGAGAGAGAGAGAGAGAGAGAGAGAGAGATGGCTGGGTACAAACATGTGATCAGTGTTATTTACATCCAGTGTCGCATCATCCCCCGTCTGGCGCCGTGTCTGTTGTAAAAACCAGGATTTGCTTTTAGAAAACTCCAATGAAGCACATTGATTATATACAGTTTCCCCAGACGAGCAGATGGTTTGTCATGACCGCGGGCTTGTCAACGTTTACCGCTGGAAACAGTGCGAGTGAATGTGCATGCACTGCACACTTTTATGGTCCCCCTGGCGGCGTGCATTTAGCCGTAAGCGCATGAAACACAGACATAAGCTTGTTCAGTTTTATGAACGTATGCTGTTTGTCGCTGGTGACACGTTCCTGTGTGATTGGTCGTTACATGTAAGCCGAGCGAAAAATGTATTCAAGATCGCTTCAACCGAAACGCATTGTGGGTATTTAAAAAAAAATTGAGCAACGCGCAGCATTCACATCCCGAAACGACCCATCGGCTGAGTAGATGTACAGGTACCCGCACTTTGTCTGTAATAGCTACATGATGGCGCGAACAGTGAGGAATCTCGTTAACTGTCAGTATATAGTGTACATGATGGCGCAACAGTGAGGAATCTCGTTAACTGTCAGTATATAGTGTACATGATGGCGCAACAGTGAGGAATCTCGTTAACTGTCAGTATATAGTGTACATGATGGCGCAACAGTGAGGAATCTCGTTAACTGTCAGTATATAGTGTACATGATGGCGCAACAGTGAGGAATCTCGTTAACTGTCAGTATATAGTGTACATGATGGCGCAACAGTGAGGAATCTCGTTAACTGTCAGTATATAGTGTACATGATGGCGCAACAGTGAGGAATCTCGTTAACTGTCAGTATATAGTGTACATGATGGCGCAACAGTGAGGAATCACGTTAACTGTCAGTATATAGTGTACATGATGGCGCAACAGTGAGGAATCTCGTTAACTGTCAGTATATAGTGTACATGATGGCGCAACAGTGAGGAATCTCGTTAACTGTCAGTATATAGTGTACATGATGGCGCAACAGTGAGGAATCTCGTTAACTGTCAGTATATAGTGTACATGATGGCGCGAACAGTGAGGAATCTCGTTAACTGTCAGTATATAGTGTACATGATGGCGCAACAGTGAGGAATCTCGTTAACTGTCAGTATATAGTGTACATGATGGCGCAACAGTGAGGAATCTCGTTAACTGTCAGTATATAGTGTACATGATGGCGCGAACAGTGAGGAATCTCGTTAACTGTCAGTATATAGTGTACATGATGGCGCAACAGTGAGGAATCTCGTTAACTGTCAGTATATAGTGTACATGATGGCGCAACAGTGAGGAATCTCGTTAACTGTCAGTATATAGTGTACATGATGGCGCGAACAGTGAGGAATCTCGTTAACTGTCAGTATATAGTGTACATGATGGCGCGAACAGTGAGGAATCTCGTTAACTGTCAGTATATAGTGTACATGATGGCGCAACAGTGAGGAATCTCGTTAACTGTCAGTATATAGTGTACATGATGGCGCAACAGTGAGGAATCTCGTTAACTGTCAGTATATAGTGTACATGATGGCGCGAACAGTGAGGAATCTCGTTAACTGTCAGTATATAGTGTACATGATGGCGCAACAGTGAGGAATCTCGTTAACTGTCAGTATATAGTGTACATGATGGCGTAACAGTGAGGAATCTCGTTAACTGTCAGTATATAGTGTACATGATGGCGCGAACAGTGAGGAATCTCGTTAACTGTCAGTATATAGTGTACATGATGGCGCAACAGTGAGGAATCTCGTTAACTGTCAGTATATAGTGTACATGATGGCGCAACAGTGAGGAATCTCGTTAACTGTCAGTATATAGTGTACATGATGGCGCGAACAGTGAGGAATCTCGTTAACTGTCAGTATATAGTGTACATGATGGCGCGAACAGTGAGGAATCTCGTTAACTGTCAGTATATAGTGTACATGATGGCGCAACAGTGAGGAATCTCGTTAACTGTCAGTATATAGTGTACATGATGGCGCAACAGTGAGGAATCTCGTTAACTGTCAGTATATAGTGTACATGATGGCGCGAACAGTGAGGAATCTCGTTAACTGTCAGTATATAGTGTACATGATGGCGCAACAGTGAGGAATCTCGTTAACTGTCAGTATATAGTGTACATGATGGCGTAACAGTGAGGAATCTCGTTAACTGTCAGTATATAGTGTACATGATGGCGCGAACAGTGAGGAATCTCGTTAACTGTCAGTATATAGTGTACATGATGGCGCAACAGTGAGGAATCTCGTTAACTGTCAGTATATAGTGTACATGATGGCGCAACAGTGAGGAATCTCGTTAACTGTCAGTATATAGTGTACATGATGGCGCGAACAGTGAGGAATCTCGTTAACTGTCAGTATATAGTGTACATGATGGCGCGAACAGTGAGGAATCTCGTTAACTGTCAGTATATAGTGTACATGATGGCGCGAACAGTGAGGAATCTCGTTAACTGTCAGTATATAGTGTACATGATGGCGCAACAGTGAGGAATCTCGTTAACTGTCAGTATATAGTGTACATGATGGCGCGAACAGTGAGGAATCTCGTTAACTGTCAGTATATAGTGTACATGATGGCGCGAACAGTGAGGAATCTCGTTAACTGTCAGTATATAGTGTACATGATGGCGCAACAGTGAGGAATCACGTTAACTGTCAGTATATAGTGTACATGATGGCGCAACAGTGAGGAATCTCGTTAACTGTCAGTATATAGTGTACATGATGGCGCAACAGTGAGGAATCTCGTTAACTGTCAGTATATAGTGTACATGATGGCGCAACAGTGAGGAATCTCGTTAACTGTCAGTATATAGTGTACATGATGGCGCGAACAGTGAGGAATCTCGTTAACTGTCAGTATATAGTGTACATGATGGCGCGAACAGTGAGGAATCTCGTTAACTGTCAGTATATAGTGTACATGCAGTCAACTGTGTTAGAGTTACAGTGTGATCAGCGTGTCTGGAACCCCAACAAAAAGTGAACGGAGCCTGAATTTACCTCAGATTGTGATGTTGAAATCAGCGAGAAAGACATTTTCCGACCGAGTCTTATCGAGCAGCGTACAGTACCCCTGTCTGTTTCGCCGCTCTCTCACCAAAGGTACACGGAACTTGTGAAATGACACCCGGCAGTCTCATGCTGTGTTGTCTATGTGTTGTCTATGTGTTGTCTATGTGTTGTCTATGTGTTTCTCAAATACTGGAAACTCTGCAATCAAGACACAGCTGACTGTGCAATGTGCATATTCGCTTAGTGTTTTAAATCACGTGGTTAGCGGCTTTGTGTTAGTCTGGCTGGGACTGTCTTTGCATGGAGCGTTTAGCTAGGTTACTAGCGTTTAATTTGCACGCGCTTTTAAGACTGGCACAGCTTGTTTTCTAAACGCCTGATTAACTTAGCTACACGATGTTCGTAAAAACCACCAGCCCTGATCTCGTACATAGAGCTAAGGACATATTGACTTTGCAAGCTTACGTATCTGTCTGATCGGCTTCGCGTAAATGACGCTTTCCGGCAGAAGAGCAAAGTTTGGAGAGAGGATTCCGGGTGTCAGATACAGGTTAACATAATCACGCCATCATTATTCATGCTGAACGTTTTCTACGGCCTTTTCCCGGTCAGGGTGGAATGACATCGTTCACATACTGAGATAGGCCGGGAGCCGTGCGTCAGGGCCCGTATGTAAAAGTCGAGGTTAATTTAACCCACGGCTACGGGCCTAACCCAGACTAGGACAATTTAAAGAAACCCAAAAGCAAAATTAAGTACAAAAGGAAGCGAAGAAAGGAAGAAAAAAAATCTTTCTATAACGGCTTAGGCACCTTGCTGGAATGGGCCCGCTTCTTGATTTAAAACAAAAACCAACAGAAAATTTAACCCTAGAGCTAGTTTAGTTCGAGGTTAGACTCTAACCCGGGGCTAAAAGCCCTAACCTCGACTATTACATACGGGCCCAGGTCTTTAACTCCTTCATTACCACACTGGTTTTGGGTGACTAAATGACAACACTGGGTCAGTAGGACCATGTGTAATCAGACTATTCTTTCCTGAGTTTTGTGTGATATTATTGTCGTTCAGTAACTGGGAGTTGTTGGTACATGGGTTTAAATACGGGTGGGGTGGGTGGGTGTTTGGGGGTTTAACGTCCTTTTCCACCACATAGGGGTTTAAATACATTCTACATTTGGGATAGTGAGGCCGACAAGTCACCAGAAGAAATATTGTATTTCCATGTAGCGGTTGTACAGCATAAGTCCATCGTGCATATAGGGACATCTTCAAGGTACGAGACCGCTTCAGAGTTAAATCTTGATTGCCAATGTTCCTATAGAAACGCGAATTCCCTGTACCGACAGACACTGGCAGATTTCATTGTATTCTGTCACGCTCTGATCTGCAGGGAATGTCCCTCGAAGAGAGCACGCCGAAGTTGTCATCGTGATTGTCATCATTTGTGACATGATTCCTCAATAAAAAATGTATTTTTGATGTTATCACTGACCCCCCAGTTGCGCCCATTTCAGGGACAGACAGTTTAATCACACCACAGAGAATGGAAAGAAAAGAAAAACATGTTGATGTTTCTGCTCCCCTCGCGCCTACAACAAACAACTAACAAGTGATGGCAGTGTAGACGCTTACAACTGACACAGCGGACCGGACAAGTCAGCAAAATATACAAACAATGCAATGTTAACCAGCTCACTGGTAAAACGACGGATAACTAAACAATAAACACCTAGCCGACATAACAATCCAGCCATTACATTCAAGATTCGTAATAACCTTCTACTAGTAGCCGCTAACAATATCAACACACGAGGGAGTAGCTGGCAAGACTCATAGCACCGGAAGTAGAACCAGTAAGAAATATTTACCTCCATGCTGCATGATGCGAGGGGTTAGAAACGATAGCCCACGGACACGGACCTCAGGACACACAGACATGTCAGTTCTACCGGGCTAAATGCCAAGAGTAAGTCGAACGGGAAAAGTTTATACCGTTGGAACCGTTAGGGTGAGTGCTGCACGGGATAGGTCTCGGTGTATCACGTGCAAAAAGGGTATCTTATTCAACTTGACAAGGCAAACGAACACAAGGTCAGCATACACTCATTCCTCGTGAGGACGTTTCGCGAAGGAATACGTGTGTGACACGTGAAGAAAATAACGCACTCACGCCACACAATACACGCCACACAATACACGCCACTCACGCCACACAATACACGCCACACACGCCACACAATACACGCCACTCACGCCACACAATACACGCCACACAATACACGCCACTCACGCCACACAATACACGCCACTCACGCCACACAATACACGCCACACAATACACGCCACACAATACACGCCACACAATACACGCCACACAATACTCGCCACTCACGCCACACAATACACGCCACTCACGCCACACAATACACGCCACTCACGCCACACAATACACGCCACACAATACACGCCACACAATACACGCCACACAATACACGCCACTCACGCCACACAATACACGCCACACAATACACGCCACACAATACACGCCACACAATACACGCCACTCACGCCACACAATA
>JACVVK020000716.1:85000-150000 GCA_018292915.2 Batillaria attramentaria | reverse complement strand
ATACACTAACAGAATATACTATAACACAGCAACACAATATAACACAGCAACACAATATAACACAGCAACATAATATACAATAATACGGCAACATAATGTACGATAATACACTAACATAATATACTATAACACAGCAACACAATATAACACAGCAACATAATATACAATAATGTAGCAACATAATATACAATAATACAGCCATATAAAATACAATAACACAGCAACATAATATAAAATAATGTAGCAACATAATATACAATAATACAGCAACATAACATACAATAACACAGCAACATAATATACTATGACACAGCAACATAATGTACAAAAATACAGCAACATGATATACAATAATACACAACATTATATACAATAATACAACAACATGATAAACAATAATAATTATAGTATTATGTGATACAATGATGGCATTGTTAATTGCATCGTGCATGTGTTACGGTGTATCACTCAATAAACCACATCTGGCGGACTTTGCACAACTACATCCGGTGTAAATTAGCATACAAGCTATACACAGGAAAGTGCATGATAAGAAATGATGCGTGGGTAGTGCATGGAGTTAAAGCAGGAGAGAGATAAGAGCTTACTAGATGTTTATCATACTGGCAGCACATAGTGCAACGTGGAATATTAGTGTGACACGTGGAATATTAGTGTGAAACGTGGAATATTAGTGTGAAACAACGTTGGCACGATAATAATAGGACATGTAAAGAGGAACGTCCCTATAAGTGTTGGCCAAGCTGCGATGACTGCATATCATGTCAGAGTACGTGATGACCGATGTTGCAGAAGATCGCTAAAACTGCAGTCACCTGACAACCATGAAATGAGCTGTGTACAAGTGAACCTTAGAACGCCCGCACACTCTCTGACATTTCTTGGCTTCATGGGAGACAACTTATGTTTGGGAACAGTTGTGCTTGTGAACGCGCTGGCGCACTGAAAATAGCGTGTGTGGCGTCAGTAGACCTCTACATGCAGTGCAGTGACTTTTGTGCTCGTGCCAATGAGGGCGTCTAAACAGCCGTGAAACGAGATTGCGGCAGACGCTGTGCGTGTCGGATTGCAGTCGCTATAAGCGGTACGGTACTGGTCGCCGCCAACAGCACGATGTGTGACGCTGGAAATGTGGTCACGTGGGGCGGTGAACATTAACCACACAAGTGACGTCAGCTGTTTGGGATAAAAAGTAAGCTGGAATAATGGAATGAATTTTCGTTCGTCTGTATCGCTCTGGCAACACTACGTCCCTTGATACGTCTGTATCGCTCTGGCAACACTACGTCCCTTGATACGTCTGTATCGCTCTGGCAACACTACGTCCCTTGATACGTCTGTATCGCTCTGGCAACACTACGTCCCTTGATACGTCTGTATCGCTCTGGCAACACTACGTCCCTTGATACGTCTGTATCGCTCTGGCAACACTACGTCCCTTGATAACTGTTGAAATACGGCTCATGGCGTTAACGCCGACTGTTCTCCATTTGCAAACCTCTTCACTCCACCAGTAAACCCCGCAGGGGTCCATCTCGTTTTTCTTGTGGCAATTCAGAGAGGCGGAAATTGAACGAATTTCCATATTATACTTTTTCCCTTTCAGCCGCTCTTCCGGATTAAAGGACCCTCCGTTCGACAACTCTACGTTTCCAAATGGCTGTGAGTTGTTTTGGTGCTACCTGTGTCCCACCTAGCGGCGTCTCATTCAGACACACACACAGTCACAACTTCACACAGCGGGGCACTGAGCCAACGGAAACCGAAACGCACAGTCACAACTTCACACAGCGGGGCACTGAGCCAACGGAAACCGAAACGCACAGTCACAACTTCACACAGCGGGGCACTGAGCCAACGGAAACCGAAACGCACAGTCACAACTTCACACAGCGTGGCACTGAGCCAACGGAAACCGAGACGCACAGTCACAACTTCACACAGCGTGGCACTGAGCCAACGGAAACCGAGACGCACAGTCACAACTTCACACAGCGTGGCACTGAGCCAACGGAAACCGAGACGCACAGTCACAACTTCACACAGCGTGGCACTGAGCCAACGGAAACCGAGACGCACAGTCACAACTTCACACAGCGTGGCACTGAGCCAACGGAACCCGAGACGCACAGTCACAACTTCACACAGCGGGGCACTGAGCCAACGGAAACCGAAACGCACAGTCACAACTTCACACAGCGGGGCACTGAGCCAACGGAAACCGAAACGCACAGTCTTCTCACACTGCTGGCTAAAGGGGAGGTTCGGTTCGTTGATGTTCTCCACGTTAGCGCGGCCGGCAAACCTCAGTGTACTGCACTTAGAGCTATACTCACTAGAAGGTGGACTATGTGAAGCGTACAGACGAACACACAGGCCCAACTGTTCCAACACAAAAGCCGTCTCGTGTGGAGGGTGCAGATGTGGGTTGTGGGCCTTTAAAGTTCCGAGTAAACACGGGGCACGAGTTAAGGTTTACGAGTTCCGTTCACGTGAGGCTTAAACCTGTTGCAATTACTCTGAATTAAAGCTGCTTCCACTTATTACGACCATTCCGCCCATTCCGACCATTCCAGACTCCGGATTCAGACGAAGGGAGGTTCGCCGTGTGTCTTTTGGTTATTCCGTAGAGACTGTGACCTGTGGATACGAGACAAAAGATCACATTTTTTTTATCTTGATTTATTCCTTTCAGTAAATTAGGGTCGCTTCCCCTGGGGAAATCACCACCAACGACGGAGCTACGCTAACTTAATCTATTCTTCTGTGTGTGTGTGTGTGTGTGTGTGTGTGTGTGTGTGTGTGTGTGTGTGTGTGTGTGTGTTGGGGAGGGGAGGGGGGAGCCGCAGTATCCGGAGAGAAAGCCCTGCTGGGCAGCCCGACATCCAGATACACTCGATTCCAGATATGACCATTCTCTTCTGCCAGATGTACATTGGTGACGTCAGTTCACATTAGTCATGACGTGTCACACATATCCATCCATGATGCAACACAACGAGATACGCGTCATGCCGAGATACGCCAAGATATGCGCATGCGCAACAGTCAGACTACCCTCTGCCCGCCTCTGCTATTCAGGCGGCCTGTATTGGATGGCCGTGGCTGTGTTTCTGTAGACAGCTTCTCTAAACCCGCCTTAAGTTGACAGCCTCTCGGTTCTAATGGTGCTAATTTCTACACTCGCGTCATTCACTTTTTTCCCGAAGAGAACTTTGACAAAAACACCAATTTGTTTCGCAGGCGCGTGGCCCCGCATTTGAAAGGGAGAAAACTGTCTCAAGGTTTTGTGCGTAATTTCTCCCGAGAGTTGTCCGTGAAAATCATGAAAAAAAAAGAAAAGAAAGGAAAATCCTTCATATGAAGTCCGGTCGGGGGTTGCGTGAGGTTTAGATGTGGTTCATTCGGGAAAACTTTACCAAAAAAAAAAAAATTACATTTCCAGGAAACCGTAGAAGAAGTGATTAAAACCTCGGCGTTTCGTGACTTGCATGTGCAGCAGCTCTTCCAAGTCTTTCTCCAGTGTGTGTATGTGTGTGTGTGTGGGGGGGGGGGGGGACACAAATTGGGAGAGAGGCAAAGCTGGTTTACCAACAGCTCAGTGCTATTCAGCAACCCGTCGGATTTTATTTTCACGTTATTTTCAGATTTTCCTCCAAACAGGCAATGCTAGAATGCAGCCAGTGATAAAATCTACGTATCTGGCAGAGTTGCTAGAGTGTTATCCAGTTCTGAATCTCTGCAAGAGGAAACACGTTTTATCACTCCAGCGCGCACATAACTGTGTTTGTGCAGCATATGAAGGCGACATCTGTTGTCATTAGCCCTGATAAAAATAAATAAGTTCAAATTTACTGTGCGGGGCCATTATGGACGTTGTCACGGATACTGTGACACGTATTATTCGACGGATAATTTATTCAAATCATTTTTCCATGTTGGAAAATCACAGCATGGTTTCCGGTTACATTTATGTAAAGACGTTTTGTTTTGTGTTGGTTTTGTGATGGTCAGGGTGTTGGGATCTGTCCCAGAGGAAATCTACGTATGGAAATCTGACGAGAGGACAAAGGTCGCACCAATGCACGTCATAGCCTACGTACAGTGGTTTGATGCGAGATGAGAGAGAGTAGGACAAAGTCCAAGACTAACTTGACTAAGCTGCGACTAACAGATCAATGCGAAATGCACAATTGAATAGTAAGAAGAGTTTGTATCAGACTAGTCTACTATAACTAAGTCTCAGACTAGTCTACTATGTACAAGTCTCAGACTAGCCTGCTGCTAGATCTAAGTCTCAGACTAGTCTACTAGCTTGCTGCTAGATTTGAGTCTCAGACTAGTCTACTATGTACAAGTCTCAGACTAGCCTGCTGCTAGATTTGAGTCTCAGACTAGTCTACTATGTACAAGTCTCAGACTAGCTTGCTGCTAGATCTGAGTCTCAGACTAGTCTACTATGTATAAGTCTCAGACTAGCTTGCTGCTAGATCTGAGTCTCAGACTAGTCTATTTTCCTGCATCACACACACACACACGCACACGCACACACACACACACACACACACACACACACACACACACACACACACACTGTATTTTTTCAATGCAGATGGTGAAGAACCGTCTCGGATTTCAAAGAATGAGAGATGGCCGTCGCGAGTTACCGTCAGTGGCGCGGTGTGTGTGTGTATATCATGGCGGGAAGTGGGTGTTGGCCTGCCCTCATACTCACCAGCTATCTGTAAGGTTTCCTCCCGATGTGTTTGCTTGTTCTGCTATTCTGGGCGCCTTCAGATAAAGTCTCGGTAAACGAAGGAAGGAGAGAATAAAGATAAAACACAGACATTTATTGACTGGCACCGATCTGGAGGTTAATGAGTATTGCCTGACGAGAGTGATCCATGGAAGCTGTTGTGTCAAGCATGGGATGCTGATACCCCGAGGGCTCGGTGGGTTATTCACACCATCCCGAAGCGCCTAAGTACGTTTTTGTCGGGTACCGGCAACTGTGCATGAGTGCTATGTAGCGAACAGGTCAACTGAGACTTTGAGATATTATCAGTTCCATTGACCGTCTGTGGTCATCCCTTGTCCAAACAAACACACACTATGCACAGATGTAGGAATAAAAAAAATATTTTAAAAAAAGGGGGGGGGGGGGGGGCGTTCTGCCCAAGATCGTGATATCAGACCATGGTGTTTGGTTGTACTATGGCGGTTTGGGTGGCAGGGTGGGGAAAGAACACGAGATTTCCAGCAGTGGGATGATAGAAAATATACATGAGTACGGTTGGTGAGTGGGTGTTTGGGAGTTTAACGTCCTTTTCCACCACTGTGACGTAAGGGTGATATCAAAGATGGAACAATGAGAAAAGGGCCGGCACAAATATTTGGCCCCAACCGACCGGGATTCGAACTCACGAACCGAGCATTGAGAGTCCAACGTTCTACCATTCGGCTATCCCGGCTCCCCATATAAATAAATAGATAGGGATAACGACGGACGGCATCTCTAAAAATAAACGTCATGGCTTTAGTATCGTGGGCGCTAAACACGACTTTTTCATTTCTCTCTTGATTTTGAATTTCAATTTTAGACTTTCAGTTTCAGGTCGATAATCAACGTCAGTTTGCGCACACAAGATTAATGTTTTGCCGTTTGTTAGCTAATTACATTGCACTTCTCTCTGTCTCTGCCTCAGTGCCTGTCTGCCTGTCTGTCTGTCTGTCTGTCTGTCTGTCTGTCTGTGTCTGTCTCTCTGTCTCTGTCTCTCTCTCTCTCTCTCATCCAAATGCAGCAATCCACCATAAGATCTCAAATCCGCCGAGGTGGACAATTTGAGAGCAGGCGGACTGCAATGACCTGCGTTTGTAGCGATGGAAGTGGCCGCCCTAGACCACTCTATGTCTATATAGGCTCGGTTCACTTTACCTCCATCAGGTCTATTGACCGCATAACTATCCTAGCCCTCGCTCGATCGCTCGTCCACCGTGAGAAGTTCATCACAGAGCTTTTAATCCAGAGAGAGAGAGAGAGAGAGAGTTGTCTGCCCACATCTCTTGCTCCCCATATGGTCCCCGCGGAGTCGATGACGAAACAAGGTTTGCTGCTTCGCGGTGGGTAACTTGAATGGTTCTTTGAGTAACGTGACCACACTTACTGAATCAGTGAAGCTTTGTTTTATATCTGAGCTTTTGGCATTGTCGACATCACCAGCGCACATACGTCACTTTAACAATACCATTAGATACATACTGAACCGGAAAAAGGGGATGTGACACCCCATATAATAACATACTGAACCGGAAAAAGGGGATGTGACACCCCATATAATAACATACTGAACCGGAAAAAGGGGATGTGGCACCCCATATAATAACATACTGAACCGGAAAAAGGGTATGTGACACCCCATATAATAACATACTGAACCGGAAAAAGGGTATGTGACACCCCATATAATAACATACTGAACCGGAAAAAGGGTATGCGACACCCCATATAATAACATACTGAACCGGAAAAAGGGGATGTGACACCCCATATAATAACATACTGAACCGGAAAAAGGGTATGTGACACCCCATATAATAACATACTGAACCGGAAAAAGGGGATGTGACACCCCATATAATAACATACTGAACCGGATAAAGGGTATGCGACACCCCATATAATAACATACTGAACCGGAAAAAGGGGATGTGACACCCCATATAATAACATACTGAACCGGATA
The DNA here is from genome assembly GCA_018292915.2 of Batillaria attramentaria. NCBI lineage: Eukaryota > Metazoa > Mollusca > Gastropoda > Batillariidae > Batillaria > Batillaria attramentaria. Next base: position 143,236 of record JACVVK020000716.1, on the reverse strand, counting down.
AAGGGTATGTGACACCCCATATAATAACATACTGAACCGGATAAAGGGTATGTGACACCCCATATAATAACATACTGAACCGGAAAAAGGGTATGTGACACACCATATAATAACATACTGAACCGGAAAAAGGGGATGTGACACCCCATATAATAACATACTGAACCGGAAAAAGGGGATGTGACACCCCATATAATAACATACTGAACCGGAAAAAGGGTATGTGACACCCCATATAATAACATACTGAACCGGATAAAGGGTATGTGACACCCCATATAATAACATACTGAACCGGAAAAAGGGTATGTGACACACCATATAATAACATACTGAACCGGAAAAAGGGGATGTGACACCCCATATAATAACATACTGAACCGGAAAAAGGGTATGTGACACACCAGACATAACAGATATTTACACATAAACACAACTCACATACCCATATACACAGAACACAATAGTATCGTGCAAATATATTTATCAGTAAATAACTGTGGGCAAACTGAGAATTTTTGTGGGGGAATGGAGAATGTTCTTGCTGTCATTATCAATAGAATGCGGGACACCCGTATTTGCTAGGTGTGCAGACTTTTTTTTTGAACCGATCAATTAAGACGAATCTTGGTGGAATTCAGTAGAAAGATATGTAGGCTGGGTTACTCCCCCTGAGAGGAAAGCGTGATTCCCGCCTGTATACTGCGAAATGCAAATGGCCGTCAATTCACTAGAACTATTACCACTCAGGAGCTGAAGACTAGAAGACATGCAAATGAGCATAACTTCACGCAATTCCAGCATCTGAAGACAGGATGGTGTCGTCTACGTCTAGATACACTTGACGGAAAGATGTTTTTTAGATGGAAACAGCGAACACCAACGTCACGCACACGAGTCTAAAGGAACGATAATGCAGATTTGTAGGAAACCAGGGGTCTGCATTAACCCACTTTGATCGTGACGCCACACTGATCCAGACACAGACACTCCGTGATGACACACTGACACACACACACACACACACACACACACACACACACACACACACACACACACACACACACACACACACCGTGAATGTTTCCACATTTGAAACACTTCCTTAACGAAACATTCGAGACACAAACACGTCTCTCTAAATCTTCATAGCTATAGGACAGTGGTTATCGACTAGTTAGCTGACACGAGAATGAACCGCCTGAACATTTCCAAATCCAGAGATGTGTACATGCAACAAGAAACAAAACACTCACAATCAGGGCAACATCATGTTTTGCTCGACGCCGTGACACTTATGCCCCCCATCGCCACCATCTTGTCTACTTTCCGAGGATGTGTGTGAATTGTGATGAGTTGAGAAGCCCGGTTAGTGCAAACCGTTGAGTTGTCAGCACTTAATCCCCGGAGTCTGATGGAGGTACAGACGGGAGAGCCTGGTGGCTTGTGAGAGGGACTGTTAACCGTAAGCCGCTGTCAGATGAGGTCAGGTCCGCTGGGAATTGCACAAAGTCGCTTGAGAGAATGGAGAGGAAGACGGGGCCAAGGGGGAAATGAATTCAGACAATCAATCATTACAAAACAAACCAAACCAATCAACCAACCACTTATATGATGGTGTTTAAGGGTTTAACGTCTTTTCCACCACATGGTGGTGATATCAAAGACGGGGCAACGAGAAAAAATCCAGCACAAAATTAGGCCAGCACAAAAAAAGGCCAGCACAAATTCGTATTTGGCCTCAGCCGGGAATCGGACTCACGACCCGAGCAGTGAAAATCCAATACTATACCTTTCCACTGTTCCAGCTCCCCGAATTTGCCGCAAACTCATGCTGGGGAACAATAATGATTTATTACGATCTCTGATGCACTAAAACCATTCATTATTTAAGCACAGTCAAAGAGTTGCTGGCGGCTTTTGTGACACTGCAGACCTTTAAGGAGTATTCCGTATGTCCAGCTAACATATTAAGCCAGTTCGGAGGAGCCTACCCAAGTCAGCATAAGAAGACTGACCCAAGTCAGCATAAGAAGACTGACCCAAGTCAGCATAAGAAGGCTGACCCAAGTCAGCATAAGAAGACTGACCCAAGTCAGCATAAGAAGGCTGACCCAAGTCAGCATACGAAGACTGACCCAAGTCAGCATAAGAAGGCTGACCCAAGTCAGCATACGAAGACTGACCCAAGTCAGCATAAGAAGGCTGACCCAAGTCAGCATACGAAGACTGACCCAAGTCAGCATAAGAAGGCTGACCCAAGTCAGCATACGAAGACTGACCCAAGTCAGCATGAGAAGGCTGACCCAAGTCAGCATACGAAGGCTGACCCAAGTCAGCATGAGAAGGCTGACCCAAGTCAGCATAAGAAGGCTGACCCAAGTCAGCATGAGAAGGCTGACCCAAGTCAGCATAAGAAGGCTGACCCAAGTCAGCATGAGAAGGCTGACCCAAGTCAGCATAAGAAGGCTGACCCAAGTCAGCATGAGAAGGCTGACCCAAGTCAGCATTAGAAGACTGACCCAAGTCAGCATGAGAAGGCTGACCCAAGTCAGCATAAGAAGACTGACCCAAGTCAGCATAAGAAGGCTGACCCAAGTCAGCATAAGAAGACTGACCCAAGTCAGCATAAGAAGACTGACCCAAGTCAGCATAAGAAGACTGACCCAAGTCAGCATAAGAAGGCTGACCCAAGTCAGCATAAGAAGACTAACCCAAGTCAGCATAAGAAGACTGACCCAAGTCAGCATAAGAAGACTGACTAAAGGCATTGCCTGATGGCATACACACTTGACAATAAGAGAGAAAACTAGCTTGAGTCAGAATGACATTTCACATTATCACACAAGCACAACCAACGAAATGAAAGATGCGGGAGAAAGAGACCCGGAATACCAGGCAATCCGTGTGCTCGGCACGTTAAGTCTTAAAGGTCGCTGTTCATTTGATAGATGGACGGAGCAAAGGGATCACTCCCACAGGGGGAAAAACTCCATGGAGCAAAGGGATCACTCCCACAGGGGGAAAAACTCCATGGAGCAAAGGGATCACTCCCACAGGGGGAAAAAACTCCATGGAGCAAAGGGATCACTCCCACAGGGGGAAAAACTCCATGGAGCAAAGGGATCACTCCCACAGGGGGAAAAACTCCATGGAGCAAAGGGATCACTCCCACAGGGGGAAAACTCCATGGAGCATCACTCCCACGGGGGGGGGGGGGGGGGGGGGAACTCCATGGAGCATCACTCCCACAGGGGGGGAAACTCCATGGAGCATCACTCCCACAGGGGGAAAACTCCATGGAGCATCACTCCCACAGGGGGAAAACTCCATGGAGCATCACTCCCACAGGGGGAAAACCTCCATGGAGCATCACTCCCACAGGGGGAAAAACTCCACGGAGCATCACTCCCACAAGGGGAAAAACTCCACCGAGCGAAGGGATCACTCCCACAGGTGGAAAAACCGTGTCGGCCGAGGTTTGTCCTCTCTGGTCAAACGAAATTATTTTTATTGTTCTCTTGAGATCGAACACGTGACAGAATCACCTGACGAGCGCATGTAAGTCTACAAATAGACTCGTCCATTGATTTTGTCACATACTGCATCTCCAGGGTACAATAAAAATAATTTAATCTGACGATAAGAACGACACAGAAACGTCGGCTGGCGTGATGGAGTGGGCAAACAGCCGACGTGAGGGTTTTTTTTTTTGTGTTTTTTTTTTAGGAGTGATTCCTTTGCTCTGTCGAGGGATTCCCCCCCCCCCCCCCCCCCGTAGGAGTTAATGTTAAAATAATGAAAGGCTCTCGAGCATAGGGAGGCGGACCGCAAACCAACAACAACAACAACAACAACAACACCAAAACTCTGCGTCACGGTATCAACAACAGGCTGTCGCAATAACTCGGAAATGATTGTCACGAGAGTTCTTTTTTGTTTTTCACGGCCAAAGCTTTTACTTGTACAGCTACATTTTCCACGGATAAGTGCTTGAACAAGTACTTCAAAACGGATAAGACTTCGGTTAAGGCAAACAAAATTACGTCATGGCTTTACGTCAAACAAAATTTCTCCTTCGCAAACGCAGATACAAGTAGGGGTTTTGTCCCTTCCTGATTCCTCTACACCAACTAACCACACGCAGATACGAGTAGGGGTTTTTGTCCCTTCCTGATTCCTCCACACCAACTAAACACACGCAGATACGAGTAGGGGTTTTTGTCCCTTCCTGATTCCTCCACACCAACTAACCACACGCAGATACGAGTAGGGGTTTTTGTCCCTTCCTGATTCCTCCACACCAACTAAACACACGCAGATACGAGTAGGGGGTTTTTGTCCCTTCCTGATTCCTCCACACCAACTAAACACACGCAGATACGAGTAGGGGTTTTTGTCCCTTCCTGATTCCTCCACACCAACTAAACACACGCAGATACGAGTAGGGGTTTTTGTCCCTTCCTGATTCCTCCACACCAACTAAACACACGCAGATACGAGTAGGGGTTTTTGTCCCTTCCTGATTCCTCCACACCAACTAAACACACGCAGATACGAGTAGGGGTTTTGTCCCTTCCTGATTCCTCCACACCAACTAAACACACGCAGATACGAGTAGGAGTTTTTGTCCCTTCCTGATTCCTCCACACCAACTAAACACACGCAGATACGAGTAGGGGTTTTTGTCCCTTCCTGATTCCTCCACACCAACTAAACACACGCAATTTTCATGTGGCGAGCAGTTTACAAGATGTTCTTTTGTTTTGTTCTTTTTTCTTTGTTTGTTTTGTTTCTTGGGGTTTTTGTTGTTGTTGTTTTCTTGGGGTTTTTTTTGTTTGGTTTGGATTTTGGGGTTTGTTGTTGTTGTTGTTTTTGTCGTTTGTTTTCTTTTTGGGGTTTGTTGTTGTTGTCGTCGTTTTTTGGGGTGGGGATGGGGGTGTTTGATTCTTAGTTTTGTGGGTTTTGGGGTTGTTTTTGGTTTTTGTTTTGTTTTGTTTGTGTGGGTTGTTTGTTTGTGTGGGTTGTTTGTTTGTGTGGGTTGTTTGTTTGTGTGGGTTGTTTGTTTGTGTATTTTTTTTTTGTTTTGTTTTGTTTTGTTTTTGTTTTGCTGGGTTGTTTGTTTTGTTTTGTTTTTTGATTTTTTGTTTGTTTGTTTGGGGGTGGCTATACAGAAATTGCCGAATGTAATGCTAAATTCGCTTATTGGTAGTACTGATAATGATACTATGTAGATTATGCAGGCGCTTTACCCAGAAGGAGGCGGGGGGGGGGGGATAACGTCCACCATGTCACGTGACTTGAAGACGCTAATTAACGATGAGAAATGTCGCTGTATTTCGGCAAATTTCTCAAGAATCTCTTAATCAGCAGCAAAACCTCGCTACGGGAGAACAGCGCCGGGGTAACACACGTGGTTTGAAAGTGTACAAGGAGCGCAGAATCTGCGAGGAGCAAGAATTGAGGGTCCGTCTAAACAGTGCGAGGAAGTGGTCATACGTATCTGGACGTGCGAGGAATTTGGGAGGAAAAGCTGAAACATCTAAAATCACTTAAATCACGCGACAGATAAATGTGCTTTTGGTGTCATGATTGCCGGCGGGGAGGGGACAGGAATGTAGAGTATAGGGTTATTTATACAGGAAACATGTCTACCGACATTTTGTGCGTCACTCTAGCTTTTGTAGCCTGACTGGATTTCACCAGTAACCTAATGTTGAAAGACGTTCCGGGGTAATTTCACATGAATTGTGAGAGATCATTTACTCCCACGGTGTAACTCTAGCACAGGATAAAAGACGCAGGGCAGAAAACCAGTTCCGACAGATGGTAAATATAATCCTATAGATGGTAAATATAATCCGATAGATGGTAAATATAAATCAAACGCTTACACTCTGGCATTACGTCTTTGTACGGGAGAATCGCTGTTCTTTGATAAATAACTGAACCACATCCTACAGGGAAGGGAGGAGGGGGAGGGCGGGGGAGGGTAGGTCTGGTGGATTGACGTAACATCCCCCCAGAGTCCAACAGTATTTAATGGTGTGTATGTGGTGAATCGCGAAACGAGCGGAATGGGAACAGCGCTGTGACGGTAACTATTTACAGTTTTGTTTTGTTTTTGATTTTTGTGCAAAGTTCTGTTTTTCGCTACTAGTGCATTCTGATACACATCTGATTTGTCCGGCTTGATACGACTTTTTCTAAACACCGACTAAATCTACCGTCATCACCGAAAAGGCCTTAAATACCATGGACATCCATGACGCTCAGGTCATTTCTCCAGATGAAGGCATATACATGTTACTGTACATACAATTTATCGTGCGTGGAGCTTTGCCATTTTTATTGCCTCCCAAAGTTTTTGCATGTCGGACGTCAGTTAATTTTAATGCAACATTCAGCACTTGGTCCGTGTGTTATGTGTGTGTTATGTTTCGCTCACATGATCGAAGGGAAGTAACTCTTGTGACTATAATCAAACAGTGGCTATGTGAAATGATAGAACGATATAAGTTAGCTGTTTGATAATCCAACAACCCTTTCTTCTAATGACGATTTGAAGTGAAACACACAGTTTACAACACGTGCAAAAACAATGTGTTCAATATGCAAATATGCATATGACATGTGCAAAAACAATGTGTTCAATATGCAAATATGCATATGACATGTGCAAAAACAATGTGTTCAATATGCAAATATGCATATGACATGTGCAAAAACAATGTGTTCAATATGCAAATATGCATATGACATGTGCAAAAACAATGTGTTCAATATGCAAATATGCATATGACATGTGCAAAAACAATGTGTTCAATATGCAAATATGCATATGACGTGTGCAAAAACAATGTGTTCAATAAGCAAATATGCATATGACGTGTGCAAAAACAATGTGTTCAATATGCAAATATGCATATGACAAGTGCAAAAACAATGTGTTCAATATGCAAATATGCATATGACGTGTGCAAAAACAATGTGTTCAATATGCAAATATGCATATGACAAGTGCAAAAACAATGTGTTCAATATGCAAATATGCATATGACGTGTGCAAAAACAATGTGTTCAATATGCAAATATGCATATGACGTGTGCAAACAACTATAGCCAGAAACTTCAAGTGGAGCTTATCTGGCTTCATCCCGGCAGGTCAAGGGCAGAGAATCGGGCAGATTTTAAAAAATCACTCTAGAATGCTCTCCCTTTTTCCCGATTTCAATGGACTCAATTGGCCAGCCGAATCCTGTCTGGCATCCAATTATTCCGGGAAAACTCTCACGGGTAAAGTGAAATGTACTTTGCGGCTGCACTCGACCCAATTTACAGTTTCTGTGCATACGCTGAAATTGCAGGCAGAGCCCCAGAGTTCCCAACAACCGTTCATTTTCAGCCTTGCCCATTACTTTGTATTTGTTGCCTCCCTTGCCGTCACTCGTTTTCACTCGTTCTCGGTTAGCTGGATACCAAGACCTTGCCGAGGCTGACTTAGTTTTGTGACGAGAGTACCGTCACTTAAAATTGATCTGTGTGCCGTGAAAACAAATGGCGGACAACAGTAACGTGTGGTTTGCCCGCCATTGTCTGCTCCATCCTTGTGGAGTTCAGTCCGCCCTCGCTTTCTGCAAATGTGGAGTGATCGAGTAGAATACACTTCGGTAATCACTCCCCCCCCCCCCCCCGCCTCCCCCATCCCACCTCCTCCCCCTTTTTCGGTTCCTTGTTCTAGAATGCTAACTGAACTCAAGGCGAAAGGACAACAGTGCTTTTTTTCAGAGTTTTCGTTGCTCTCGTGCCAGGGCCTGCTGTTTTCGTCCTTACGAAAATCTCTCTCTCTCTCTCTCTCTCTCTCTCTCTCTCTCTCTTTGTGTTCATGCATAAAATTCTCCATAACGCGGCTCCACCTTCTTTAGCATCTCTTGTCGGACTGGGCCATACACGTGTGAGGACTTCGAGGAATAACACTCTTCCCCTACCCCTACCTCGCATAACTTTGTTTAAAAACTAGTCTCTCTTTCGCAGGAGTTTTTCTCCGAAATTCATTGCCATCATGTAATAAAACGGTCCATTCACTGCGAACATTTCGGCAGTTACTTACGCAGTACCTTGCCAACTTCGTGTAGCTCGAAAGCACATACTATAACTGAGGGACACCCATTATCTCACTGTGCGAGGTTTCTGATATGTGCCATCATGCTTTCTTATATATAGACACTGATGTACATGTGTTAGTCCACGATGAATCTTGCTTACATGCGTATGCGAATGAGTGCTTGAGACAGAGAGAGAGAGAGAGACAGTCACCTGTAAATATTTGATCTCAATGTTTTAATTTTCTTTGCTAGATGTGTTTTAGTAGTGTGTACAGCAACGGCAAGTTTGTAAACTGACGTTCATCTCTGTCAAAACTTTAACCGTTGGGAAATACAGTTTCATCATCATCATCATCATCATATCTCTCTCTCTCTCTCTCTCTCTCTCTCTCTCTCTCTCTCTCTCTCTCTCTCTCTCTCTCTATAACAAACAGAAACTCTTTCTTTATTTTCAGAGAAACAGACAAACAGCTGAGCACCCACCGAACACAAACAGACAAGTAAAATATTATTGACAAAATGTTTTCCTTCAGCACGGTCAAGTTGGGTCAACACGACTCTGCATGTAGTGAGGTTAGGGTGAGAGAGGACGGGGGGTGGGAGAGAGCAAGGGGGTCGGGGGGAGGCAGCGGCAAGTTCCACATACAGAGATGGCCCTGTAATAACAAGATGCCGCATCCCATGTTGTCTGTTCCTTGTCGGCCTGGAAGGCATGTTACAGCCCCAACCGCCGTGTCTGCCACTGTCCATTATCCGCGGACGTAACGGTCGAGAAAATAAATGGACTCGAAACTTTGTGGTCGATCTGTATCAATTTGTCTCGGAAAGTTTCTAGCTGTTTCAGATAGTTTTTCCTTCTTCTCTTTCTCCTTCTTGTTCAGCTTTCAGATAGTTTTTCCTTCTTCTCTTTCTCCTTCTTGTTCTTCTTGGAGTTGTTTTCTTCTTGCCATCATGTATGATCAATTCTTTTGTACTCCCTCGTCCATTCGTTACATGTTAACCCTCTTACAGCCACAGTCGCATTTTTGCGAAATCAGTGCATCGAAACTTCCAAACTTACACTACTCTGGTCATTCTGACACTTGTCCAGACAGAAGTAGCTCGAGTTATAGAATGTCCTAGGAATTAACTCTTTTATCGCCACAGTCGCATTATTGCGAAAGTTCACACTTGCCGAGCACTTAACTTTGCACGAACCTTACAGCGGCTCTGTTTGCCGCGAATTAGCCTTTGTCGCTTGCGTACGTGTGTGTGTGTGTGTGTGTGTGTGTGTGTGTGTGTGTGTGTGTGTGTGTGTGTGTGTGTGTGTGTGTGTGTGTGTTCGCCAGATTGCTGTGCAGTGCAGTGTTTTGCGGTCTACATATAAATATCTGTGATGAATGTTTTCATCATCGTAGGCCGGACATTTCTTGGGCTCTCTAAAAGGTTTTGAGGGAAACTTCGAAGGAAAAGACTGACCAGTCCATAATCCTTTAGCCTTTAAACCATTCACACTGATACTGAATGTTCGACAAGACAGGGGATTTACATCGTCATTTCTCTAGTGATTTAACCCCCCCCCCACACACACACACACACACACACACCCCGACCCCTTCGGGTAATGACGTTCCACTGTCGTTCGGCCTGCACACGGTAAGCGCCTTTCCGAGCCTCTTCGCTAATCATTCTAATGCACCACCACCCGCTAATTCTCTCTCTAAATTTGCAAGATCGATGAAGTGCTTTCCTGTGCCTTGCCTGAAGTTGTGCTGTGGTTCCCGGAACACATGTGTTTATTTTCATCGCCAGATGTCAGATCAGTGATGAACAACCTCGACAGCGTCACTGGTAAGGATTTCATTGGTGCTGCTTCCATGACGTCACCCGCGTTGATGTTTTCCGTTATATACAGATCTCTCTCTCTCTCTCTCTCTCTCTCTCTCTCTCCGGCTCTGTTCATGTTAGGCACAGTTTGTCAACTTCAGTCCTCGTTTGTAGAAAACAACCTCTTCAAATATCTAGTTGCCAACGAACTAATATGCACCTACCAGTTTATGCATGCAGTAACGCGCGCGTGTGTGTGTGTGTGTGTGTGTGTGTGTGTGTGTGTGTGTGTGTGTGTGTGTGTGTGTGTGTGTGTGGTTTCATGTTCCATTTTTTAGTACGTTCGAACGAAAAGTTTGAAAATTGGTCACTAGACCAAAACTTCTACCTCTTAAACAGCATCTGGAGTTTAACAAATGCTTACTGATGCACAAAATTGTTTACTACAAAGCCCCAACATATCTTCATCAACTATTTAATTTCGAACATGATAAACAACATAACACAAGGAACAGTCTGCTCCCAGTGCCTCGTCCAAGGGTTGATATATATAAAAGTAGCCTGTCTTTCTCAGGGGCATCCATGTGGAACTCTTTACCACTGAGTATCCAAAACGTTTCCAAATTCATAAACTTCAAACAAATTCTACACGATACGCTTATCTGACGATATATATAGAAATGTGTTACATACATGTTTTGCAATATTAGAGACGACTGTAAATTTCTTACTTGGCATACAGCCAGTATCATCAGCACATGCCACGTATGTTTTGATTTGTTTTATCGTGTGTATTTTTCTCTCCTGTATTTCCCCTAGATAGTTTATACTTTTTTTCTTTTTTTCTTTTTTTAACTTTTTTATTGTTTGTTTGTTTGTTTTGATTTTTTTCTCAATACCCTTTAATGTAGAATAGCAGGACAGCATGTAAGATAGGCAGCAATGCCTAAATGCTTTATCCTGAATAAAAAACGTTTCATCATCATCATCATCATCTCTCTCTCATTGTATTGATATTATTGACAACTGTCAGACTGCAGCAGATGTCCCTGGTTCCCATGGAAATTTTCAACACTACGTGAATTTAACCATGCGCTTTCCTATCACCTACCGAAGCCAACAGATTGGTGGGTGGCGATAGATTAGCCCGTCCCTCCCTCCTATCCCTCCTTCCATCGCCATGGCCCACTTTCCTTTACCTCATCCCCATCCCTTGGTCGTCATCTCCCACGCAGCCAAGAAGATTTTTTGCCAAGATCTTCTTGGCCAACTAGGACAGAGCCTAGCTAGCATCGCATGACAACTGTTCGTGTGTGTCAGTGGGAAGGCCGTAGCTACAGACTGATAGTCTGCACTTGAGAACAACCAGGTTTAACACGTTCACAGGACTTTTGTCAGACTGGGCAGACAGTCTTCCGACTAGCAGTGGGTGGACTTGCAATCAGACGCAACTCTCAATTACACGACAGACAAGGATCTCCGTAGGACCACCCGAGAACGTTTGCAAAACTCCAGACACACATGAAAAGGACGAGAAATTACTTGTGACAGGAGCAAAAAGGATTTCCGTTGAATTTTTGGTGGTTAGGGTAATTGTCACGAAACGAAAGTCTTGCCTTGCCTAAAGGCGCATCTGGATAGTACTACGGTAACACTACGTACCGAGAGATCTACAGGGTTTAGTGGTACGTATCGTTCAAAAGTACTTCAGGGTACGTCTCAAAATACTTCGTGCTGGTACACTTCGAGCCTTCAAAATACAGTTCTACGAAAAATAAACAAGACGATTTTGTTTTCACTGTACGCAATGAATACGCAGCGAATAATTTTGACCTCTTGGCTATTTTCACCCGTAAAGTGAAAAGAAAGAAAGAACGAAAGAGAGAAAACAAATTTGTCTATTTTATTTTGCGTGGAAGTATACAAGACGACGGCTCACGAATATTACACGTGTTGACAGACTACGATCTTTAACTGTATACTCCACTGTAGTCCTATCGATGCGTAGTGCTAGCATACTCCAGGCGAATGGGCTGGTGAGGGATAGACAGAGAGGTAGGAAGGAAAATTCCTTAGTTGCCAATGAAGACAACATGCCTGGGAGGCAGTTGGAGAATAGACCGCTCCAACACGGAACCTCCCCGCCGTGAGGCGGTTTGGGAAAACAACGCGCCAGAGAGGGGTGCGTTGTGAAGGTCTTGAACATGACAGGTGTTCAGCAGCACCAGCAGGCGCTGCGAACAAAGCTCGCCAGGCTGAAGACCAGGTGGGGGGGGGGGGGGAATCCAGTGAAGTCGGCCTTCAGAAATGACCCTCAGATGTCTCACTGGACCAAGGGTCAGCAGACACCCGCTTACTGACCTCCCCCCGGAGGAGACTTTAAGAGAGCAAACGACAGGTGAATGGACCGAGGGAGGCAGAAATAAGAGTAAAGAAAGAGCAAAAGGGGTGGGCAAGCTTGGCGAAATCAGCCCCGCCGCGTGAAGGCCAGCCCATGGGGCCCAGGTTGACAGGTCAATAGCACAGTCGGATTAATGTGACGAAAGAGTGAAGAATTTTGTGTGAGTCCCTGGCGCACAGACCCCCCTCCCCCCCCCCCTCTCTCTCTCTCTCTCTCTCTCTGCAATTTCACACTTTTACGTGTAGATATAGCAACGTTGTTGGTGGTGTTTGTTTGTTTGTTTGTTTGTTTGTTTGTCTGTTTGTTTGTTCGTTTGTTTGTTTGTTTTGTTATGTTTTTAGGGAAGGAACGGCAAGCTTGGAAAATGTCCACTGTGCAAATAGCTCCTACTAGTGAAATAAAGGATCTCTCTCTCTCTCTCTCTCTCTCTCTCTCTCTCTCTCTCTCTCTCTCATTTCTCCATGCCTTCTCGAGTGTCCGAAAGACGTTTTTTGTCCGGCGTGCAGTTTTCCACGAGACCGTCTCCGCTCAATATTGGCACCTAAAGGGCGCTTCACGTAAAGAGAAGGTGTCCGTGATACGCTGGATTCGATCCGCAAGCCCTTGGGGTCTCCTCTTGAAAGGCCCTCATTTCCGGTGAGGATTTGGCAGGCTGTCAGACTGTAGGGGAGAGAACCTTAGTGTGATCCGTCGTCTTCTCTCATTACATCCCCTTCTTACAACTAATTTTATGCCACTATACATTACTGACCGCTAGTGAAAAGGGCAAAGGAAACAATTTGCTTTTTCTTTTCTCTTTCTTTCTTTTCTGAAGAGGTTAGGAAGCGTGAGGGATGTTTGTAGAGGGCGCTGGGGTTTGTCTAGTCAGGCGTCTTCCTCGCTGTTCATTTCATGTCAAGTTCGGTGTTACCTGAAATTAAGACATGTCAGTAATAAATCACTGGAAGTCGGTCAGGCTGGATTCGCAGCTGTCTGGCTGGTCGGACGAGGCTGACAATTTGCTGTCATTGATTTTTGTGACCATTTTCCACAGAACGTTGTAAAACATTACCGAGTGAAACGATCTCGTAGCTGAGGCAAGTTCTGATTGGATAGGATCTGACCAATGAGTCCACGAAAGCATGTCCTGTCTTTATAACTGTTTTCCCCATCTCTCAACTTTACGACCAAACTCTTGCTGCTGTTAGACAGGGAAACGTTTATCAACTGCTTTGCTTAAATGGCACGGCATTTAAACTGAGGGTTGTTGACAATATGAGCACACTCCCCTGACCTCTATGTGGCCTACGGACAAGTCTGGGTAGACGGGGAGGGGTAGGGTTGGGGTGGAAGGTGGGGGTGCGGGGGGGAGAGAGACGGGGTTGTTAGGGGTGACCAAAGAGTAGGACTAACTAATGAGGGTGGAAAAGAAGGACGTGGAAAGATAGTGTTATCTTCGTTCTGTCCCTGGTTCTAAGATCTAGTTCCCCATCAAACTTAGTGACATGATTCAATTCACCCAGGATCGGGTTCTTCAGGGGTACTGTAGCACTTTCGATCGTGTCCTGTCTATAAAGTATAAATAATACTTGAAAATGAAAACTGACAAAATTGTATTCATCTCTGGTTTGTCGTAGAATGGTTTAGTCGGACACAGATCGATGTGTGATGATCGAAGTTCTTTGGATACACACGTGACCCTGAATAAACTTTATACAGTGACACTTTGCTCGATGAAATTTTGCGATCGGGTGAACTCGTCATTTTTTTAATTTTTTTTTTAACATTTCTCTCCCTTTGACGGCAGATGGCTCCTGTCATGAATTCTTGTATCTTCACCTACCGCCATAGCACTCTCTTACCAACTAATTATGCCAACAAATGATAACTTGTTGTGGTCGTGGACTGGTGAAAGGCTGCGGTCTGGTCATAACATGGTTTGTAATCACATGTGACACGTGGCAAGACGGTGGGTGGTGTTTTTGTAATTGTGTAATTTCACAGCAGCTGTTGCAAACGTGGTGTGTGTGTGGGGGGGGGGGGGGGGGGGGGGAGGGGTGTGGATGGGCGAATGGGGTTGGGGGGATGGGGCGATAGTTGTGACACCGTGTTTAGGTACGACAGCCGTTTAGAAATGTTCGTACCGTCAGCACTACTTCCTATAGCCAAAACGAGGTTAGGTGTACACAAACAGGGTATACATGTGAAAAAACTTGCGGATTTCACGATGTTTAACAATTCTCTACAAGTACAGTACAGGCAAAATGTCGCCATTTTCCTGGTGATTATTCGGATGTTTATCCCCGAGCACGGAACATCATGTTCCTATTTTTGAAACAAAAGAAGACCTCATGTATATATCGTGACGGGTGTGTACCTGAGCACGGCTTAACACTACCTGGTCGATTATCGCGCACTAACGCAAACCGAACCGATGGCAGGATAAGGTGGAAGAGCCGCATGAGTCCCACAGTGTACAGATCGTTCACCGTTTGTCATCAGAGAATTCATTGTTTGGCCCCACATACGTCAGACAAGAATATGCTAACAACGCGTCATGTAGCATTTATGTGAAGCGCTGTCAAACACAGTAGTGGAGTCAGAATATGGACTGAACTTCCACCATCAGTAGTTCACTAGGAGGGAGGGGGGAGGGGGGCCGAGACAGTCCAGTGTTACAGCCTTTCTCTTTTATTGCACGGGTCGTGAGTTCGAATCCCGGCTGGGGCCAAATAGTTTGTGCTGGCCTTTTCTCGTTGCCCCGTCTTTGATATCACGCTTAAGTGGTGGAAAAGGACGTGAAAACCATCGACTACTCTCCCGGTTCGGAAACTCGCTCCACGGACATTCCAAGACCCCAGTCCACGTACACATACTCGGCGACTTCTCAGCCGGGACGTGATACCCGCAGTAATCAGGTCACACCTTCGTTCTGCTCGTGAGGAGTGCGTTGGAGAGCAGTGATGCGATTGGTTCGCAGTAATCCAGTCCAATCCAGTCCAGTCCAACCTAGTCCGGTCCAGTCCAGTCCAGTCCAACTAGTCCAGTGCAGTCCAGTCCAACTAGTCCAGTCCAGCTAGTCCAGTCCAGTCCAACCTAGTCCAGTCCAGTCCAGTCCAGTCCAGTCCGGTCCGGTCCAGTCCAGTCCAGTCCGGTCCGGTCCAGTCCAGTCCAGTCCGGTCCGGTCCAGTTCAGTCCAGTCCAGTCCAACCTAGTCCAATCGAATACACTCTTATCTACTGTCCACTGGTGAATCACTGAAGTACTCCATGAGAAACGTTCAGGCCCATTGCGCTTACAATACAACGGAGAAGAAAGGATTTAAAAAAAAAACAAAAAAACTTCAGACGAAGAGGAAGAACAAGACATGTTGCTGTGTCAGTCAGTGTCAGTGGAAGAGATGAGTTTTTATACTATAAAGTAAACAACTGAATGTTTTCAACTTTTCAGATGTGTACCGACAAACCGCCTCTCAGTGATCGAGCGGCCAAACGTTCGGATTTAGAGGTTGGCAGAGGGCTGGGAGGGTGGTGCAGAGAGAGAGAGAGAGAGAGAGAGAGCGTGTGTGTGTGTGTGTGTATGTGTGTGTGTGTGTGTGTGTGTGTGTGTGTGTGTGTGCCGGTGTGTGATTCGTAGAAAGGGAGGGGGGGGGGAGGGAGGGAGGGGTCAAGAGAGAGAGGGCTTGTATTCATGTGGGATCGAATGTCTACAGATACGTAATCCTTGGTCACTCACACTCGACTGGAACCGCGTGATAAGAGTTTTCCATTATCCACAGCCTCGTGCGACTCCTCTTCATTACGACACTCGAGTTGTCTTCCTTGTAGACAGGACGATTGAGTTACATCCCCTGCTGGGGAACACTCCACTGGCGTGTAATCGTGGTTCTATCATCCCTGTGATTGAGTGACGATGTTTGCACAATGGGGTGACGTAATTGTGGCCAGACACATCCATTCCACTCGCTTTGGATTCGGAGGCTGCATACATGGTCTTAAGGTTGGCGCCTACTTTCTGTAATCAAAGTAAACATTAATGAAACCTACTTTTGACAATGGAAATACGCCATTTTGCTAACATCTCCAAGCAGATGTTTATAATAATTAAGATACTTAGAAACATAAGCCATGGCGTCCTTTTTCTCCTAAAGGAGTTTTTACTTTAGGTTTTGTTTTTTTTCAAATGCCAACCGGGACCCATTTGTGCCATCAGCCATTACCGCGCCAGCTAGGAGTCAACCGAGGATATTCCCTCTTTGGTTTCGGCTTACATTCCAACTTAGGTCTCCCGATCCATATTTCCAACCACTAAGCCATCAATTATAATCCAGTAATACATATTATTTCTCACACATAAGAGTACATTGGCTGTGTCGTGGTTACTCCCCCTTTAAAGGCGCATCACAGTGAGTACATACCTTGCTGTCATCGACTGCCGGCTTTACCAAAGATGCGGTGACCGCGTAATTGAGTGGAGGTCCCGCCAGACGGCAGCACGTTTCCATAATGCCACACATCCGCTTAGGGGTGGCCATTTGGACGGGCAAGAGGGTGGGTAAAAGCGGGGGGTGGGGGGTGTAAATGCGTGGCTGGGAGGGTGAGGGGGGGGGGTGAGGGGGAAGTAAACGCATTGACATCTGGCCCAACTTTCCACCCACAGACTGACAATCTGTCTTCTAGTTACAGTCGCCGGCAAGTCCCGACAACAGCTTTCTCTCTCTCTCTCTCTCGTGATCCGTATTGTAAACCACCACGCCAACCATACAATGCTGTATTCACTGTACGTCTCACACGTTATACGTCACCACACGTTATACGTCACCACACGTTATACGTCACCACACGTTATACGTCACCACATGTTATACGTCACCAGTGAATCAAGTTTGTCACCGTTATTCGCCATTGAAAGACGTATGCGTACTCGGCGGCTGTCGCTGTCAGTCTGATGTTGTTCCACACGGCGGCTGTCGCTGTCAGTCTGATGTTGTTCCACACGGCGGCTGTCGCTGTCAGTCTGATGTTGTTCCACACGGCGGCTGTCGCTGTCAGTCTGATGTTGTTCCACACGGCGGCTGTCGCTGTCAGTCTGATGTTGTTCCACACGGCGGCTGTCGCTGTCAGTCTGGTGTTGTTCCACACGGCGGCTGTCGCTGTCAGTCTGATGTTGTTCCACACGGCGGCTGTCGCTGTCAGTCTGATGTTGTTCCACACGGCGGCTGTCGCTGTCAGTCTGATGTTGTTCCACACGGCGGCTGTCGCTGTCAGTCTGATGTTGTTCCACACGGCGGCTGTCGCTGTCAGTCTGATGTTGTTCCACACGGCGGCTGTCGCTGTCAGTCTGATGTTGTTCCACACGGCGGCTGTCACTGTCAGTCTGATGTTGTTCCACACGGCGGCTGTCACTGTCAGTCTGATGTTGTTCCACACGGCGGCTGTCGCTGTCAGTCTGATGTTGTTCCACACGGCGGCGTGCAGTCAGTTGAAGCCAGACGGGAGGACATGTCTGTAACGCCGCCGTGCATTGGATCAGGTGAACTAATTGACAACTTGGCCTACTTTCGCAGACTCCAAATCTGTCTTTTAGATCTTAATGTCGGCGGCAAATCAGTCTCGGCGAACTCTCTCTCTCTCTGTCTCTCTCTCTCTCTCCCCGTACTCTGAACCACTCGGCCAATAATGCCGCTCTGTGTCTGCTTCATTTCTCCCACGTGACACTTCACTAGTGAGTAACATTTGTCACCATTATTCGTTCTCTAAAGACGCAATCAAATAAGTACATACCCGGCTGTCATCGGCTGATGTATCCTACCAAACGGCGACTTAACTATATAATTGAATGGAGTCTCGGCTAGACAGGAGCACATTTCAATAATGCCACACACACCGGGTGACGGTAATCGGCGCCGGGGGGGGGGGGGGGGGGGGGGGGGGGTGACTAATTGACTACTTTAGTACTTGGCTAATTTCCACATCTACGCTCAGAATCTGTCTTCTATTGACAGTCTCCGACGTAAGGTGTTCAGAGTTATCTCCCGCTCGATACTCCCAACCATTCCGCCAGTCATGCAGCGTTGTGTCTGCTTCATTTTACACACATTACACTTCGCCAGTGAATAACATTTGTCACCATTATTTTTCTCTGGAAGACACAATAAAGTACCTACATATCGGGCCGTCATCCACTGCTGTTCCAAACGGCGACGTGACTCTATGATTGAGTGGAGTCACTTCCGGCGACCAGACAGGGCCATATTTAAAACGCTAATGTCATACAGCGGGTTTGGTGAGAGGGTGGGTGCAGGGGGGGGGGGAGGGAAGAGGGGGGGGGAGGGGAGAAAACTGATTGCCGACTTGGCTAAGTCTAAAGATATACAATTCCACAGAGTGATCATCTGTACTCTAGACACACTCACCCTTGGCAATAGCTTCTCCTGAGGGAACTGTCCGTCAGAAATGATTTCCTCGCGTCAACTGAAAAGCTGCAGATGTCTCCATCTAAAGGGGATGAGTAGAAATGGGATAAACAGTGTAGGAAGATGAACTGTTTGGGTATTCCTTATTACTTCCGGTGGTGAGAGCAAATCCACCCTTAGGGACGACTAGCAGTTTTACAAAGTCTTTGGATACGATATTTTGCAAGTGAAAACCGTTCGAGTAACATTGATCGCGTTTCCGTTGCAGTAGCCCTCCTGATTCAGGGTCGCGGGTTTGAATCCCGACTGGGGCCAAATATTTGTGTTGGCCTTTTTCTCTTTGTCCCGTCTTTGACATCACTCATACGCGGTGGAAAAAAAAGGACATTAAAATACCACACACCCACCAACACATCTTCAGGATTCAGACAAATAGAATTTGTTTGGTTCGTTGGAACGAAGAGGAAAGTGGAAGAATGAACACCGGAATACCCATACATCTGACCTACCAGTACGACCTGAATGAGACATCCCACTCCGTGGTTCACGACTAGCTCGCGGCATTCTCTGTCTGTAATGAAATTTGGGTCTCTCCTTGGAACTAGGGTCTCCAAATACTTGCAGTATTTTGCCAGTCACGGCTGATTCCTGTAGACCTTGCTCGTCACGGCTGATTCCTGTAGACCTTGCTCGTCACGGCTGATTCCTGTAGACCTTGCTCGTCACGGCTGATTCCTGTAGACCTTGCTCGTCACGGCTGATTCCTGTAGACCTTGCTCGTCACGGCTGATTCCTGTAGACCTTGCTCGCAGAAAACGGCGTCTTCCGCTTATTATTTTCCTTGTCACAAAGTGCGAGAACTAATGAGTTCGGCTTGTGCAGATCCGTTTGTCTGTCTGTTACTGTTTGTATAAGTTATGTTCAGGTCCGTCTGTCTGTCCGTTACTGTTTGAATAAGTTATGTCTGTCTGTCCGTTACTGTTTGTATAAGTTATGTATAGGTCCGTCTGTCTGTCCGTTACTGTTTGTAGAACTGACAGTTCTCGTTCGCGCGCCCAAGAGACGTCAGTGTATCGCATTTAGAGCTTTATGAATAGCGTACAGATGTACTCCCGCTCGGAGTGCAACTGTTCGAAAACAAAAGGTGTCGCCTGCGTAACTTAGTGGTCGTAAGAACTGGCGCCTTTTAAATGAGTTTGGAGAACTACTGAACGTTTCTCCGTAATCCGCTGTTAGTTTTCATCCCTTTATAGCTGCGTCTCGCACGTGATGCCTCAATGCCTGCTTCCTTCTCAACAGATTGACCTAGTCACGTGATTTGCTGCGGTGTTGGCTGCTCGACTAATTGCTTCCCATGTGGTTAGATTAGGAATACTGCTGCTCCCAGTGGCAAAATGGAGCTTTAATGTGCACATGTAATGAAAAGTGCGTGCTAACATCAAGAGAGAGCTGGCCATCAAAGATTACGGAGAGAGAAAGAGAGAGGGAACGAGGAGAGAGAGAGAGAGGGGGGGGGGGATGAGGGGAGAGAGAGAGGGGGGGGGGGATTGAGGTTCGGATAAGCCAAACTCCTTTGCCGGTGTAGTGCGTACAAATTGGCCAGCAAGCCGTTCAGTGCTCCGTCCTCACTTGACGTGGATGTTAAAGGGGACAGGCGGGTTGTATTGTGGGCGAGTGTTGAACACTCGGTCTGTGGCATGCGCATGAAGGTACGATTTCTCGATCCCGGTCACACTGGCGGAGGGTAGTTATCATGGCGGGGAGGGTGTTTCTCCCTGGTGCTACTGACATGCCAGGTCAATTGAATATGTGATTAGTATTGTTGATTGTATTGTTGTTGTTTTGTATGATAGTATTGTTGTTTGTATTGTTGTTGTTTTGTATGATAGTATTGTTGTTTGTATTGTTGTTGTTTTGTATGATAGTATTGTTGTTTGTATTGTTGTTGTTTTGTATGATAGTATTGTTGTTTGTTTTGTATAATAGTATAGGGGGAGCCGGGGTGGTCGAATGGTAGAGCGTTGGACTTCTAATGCTCGGGTCGTGAGTTCGATCCCGGCTGGGGCCAAATATTTATGCTGGATTTTTCATCGTTGCCCCGTCTTTGATATCACCCTATGTGGTGGAAAAGGACGTTAAACCCCCAAACACCTCCCCCCCCCCCCTTGTATTATAGTATTGTTATTTGTATTGTTATTCTTTTGTATCATAGTACTGTTAGTTGTATTGTGATACTGACGTGTAGATTCTTAATCGAACTCTTTATTTGCTGTGACTCCGACAGTGTATTTCCATTCTATATGTCAGTTTCAAAATAAAGTATTTATTATTATTACTTCAAATGGAAAGTGTTGGCGGCTTTTGCTCTCAGTTAACGGTCTCGCGTCTATGACTTTGTGACGTATTTAAATTGTAGTAACGCTTAAAATGGATTTCTCGTTAATTATGGGCCCTTTCCTTTCACACCGACAAACAAAAATACGGTAAAACTAGCACCCCCCCCCCTTTTTTTGTTGTTGTTGGTTTGTTTGTTTGTTTTTGTTCCCCTCCATTTTCAAATGTGGGCAGCATTTGAAAGAAAGCAGTTTGGATTTCCGTTTGTCAGTGTGAAAGACACACAGCTCGCTCCGACTGTGACGTCACCACCATCTACTCTCAGCCGCAGTTTGAACAATTGACGGAAAAAGCGTCATTTATCTCCCATTATGTTCCATGTTTCTGGCAATATAGATGTCTAAGCTGCGATGAAATCTCTCAAGAACACGCTAAAGATGTCCAACCAGTCTACGATAATCAATCTAGGCTTACGTTTCCCGGGAACTACTTTGCGGATGTGATCATTTGTTGACCTAGTGCTTCGGTTCGAGTTCGGTAGCTTCGCGTGTTCAGAGAGCATACATCATGCTCTCTGGCCTGTTTCGCGCGGCGGAGTCTGAGACTGATTTTGGCTGCTTACGAGTCACGCTCGCAGTGCACAGATGGAAGACGGATCGACCTACTTGCGCGTAGCGATTGTCAACTGTGGCAAAGATGAGGTGAGAGGCGAACTCGGCACGTGCAGTTTGTGTGAAATAAAGGATCCGTTTTAACAATCACAACACGACATCTGCTAAGACAACTGCAAGGCAAAGACAGGGGAATATTTCAAAATTGCTGTTACACTTTTACCTTAGAGCCATCGTCGTCAAAATTTTTGAATCAAAGCAGCACCGGGAACAACTCCCCGCAATTTTGACTACTACCCGACGGTCACGTCATCTCAAAACCGCGAGGTTAACGCCCTACTCACCGAAAGACCGGGTCCGCACTATCGACAAGAAAACGGGAAAGTCCGTGTGTAGAAACGAGGCTCCGTTCACAGACATGACTAGTGATAACAGCTGCCGTCTGGGTAGGGTGGGCTGATTTCATTAGGAGAACGTTGGTCAGTCAATAGCAACATACAGCCGCATTCTCTCCATTCGCTCCTGCGACCTTTACTGAAGTACCCGCTAATGATCCGTGTAAGAAGGGAGCACGCTTGATTTCGGAAACGATTCAGTGTTAAACAGACAAAAACACACAAAAAGCTTACATTTCATTACGCTTTTCGTTCGGTTTCGTTGGAATTCGATCTTGCGTGTGCATTTTTTCTTCTTTTCTGTGCCGCGACCTAATCTTTTGTTCTTGGAAAAGAGCGACATTCTGTCTTTCCCTCCTTTCTTTGTCTTTTATTTCTCCTACTTTCTGTCTTTACGTGCTTTTTGTCTGTCTGCGCGTCCAATCTTTTCTCGTTCTCATTCACCCTCTGTTTCTTTCCTTCCGTCTTTTATTCCCTCTTTCTACGTTTCTGTTTGCGTGTTTGCTCGCCCAGTTTTGGTGTGTGTGCGTGTGTGTGTGTGTGTGCGTGTGTGTGTGTGTGTGTGTGTGTGTGTGTGTGTGTGTGTGTGTGTGTGTGTGTGTGCGTGCGTGCCGCGTGCGTGTGTGTGTGTGTGAACAAAGAAGAACCTGAAAAGGAAGACATCTTCCTGTTGGAAAGTTGTCTACGCGCGGCCGGTAGATGAGTGCTTCAAGCGTTGATTTACGATCTTGTATGCATGTCACTAACCGCACGGCAAACGGTGAATCCAGGGAACTTGTTACAAAACCAGGATGAAGTGTAGCGGTTAATGACAAGTGATGGGCGATGACTTCACCAGTTGTGTTCGAACTGCAACAGCTGTTGACAGTCAGCACGCACTTTAAGGTTTATTATTAAGAGTCCCTGGTACATCTGATAACACGCTGTATGTGTCTGTTGACTACGTCAGGAAACTAATGATCCAGCGAGGTGGCTTCAACAGATGTGACTAGTTCTCCGGCAAAATAAATAGATCTAAATACATTAATAAATAATAAATACATAAATAAGGTTGTTTGGGGGTTTAACGTCCTTTTCCACCACATACTGGTGATATGAAAGCCGGGACAAAAAAAGCCAGCACAAATATTTGGCCCCAGCCGGGATTCGAACTCTCGACCCGAGCATTGGAAGTGTATCGCTCTACCATTCGGCCACCCCGGCTCCCCAAATACATCAATAAATAAATAGCCAAATAAATAAGTCTGGACGACAAGAGATAATTATAGCCTTGCGCATCCTTCAGTATGTCCAATTCCACTTTCAACTTTTCCTTTAGAACTTGTTTTCCTACGGCACACGCTAGACACCTGTGGATAAGGTTGAAAAGGAATCTAAGAAAACGTGTAGCTGGCGCAAGGGACATCACTCGTGCATGTGGTTACTTCCCCTAGACCCTGCTTATCTCAGCTGGGCAACAACAAGGGCAGTAAGCATTGTTAGTTACCCGCAAAACTGTGCGAAGAAGAACGCGCGCGCGCGCGCACGCACACACACACACACACACACACACACACACACACACACACACACACACACACACACACACACACACCCAAAAGAAAAGCCTTTTCTTTGTCTTACAGTTATTGATATGACCTTAGCTTTTTAGAAACAAATAGAGACTTCAAACACTGGAACCGACTTCAAAGAGCCGATTGTTGGCCTTCCTCACGATGACAACTCTAGTATTACGACATTCTTCTGGAAGATGACCAGTAAAACGGACGACTCCACTCTTGTACATCAAGAGGGTCGAGCCCCCGGAATTCAACCATAACTTGATGAACACAGCACATGGCATTGTTTGGCAAACTTTTTGCCACACACTACATTGAGGGAAGCACATGTAGTTTGATATGACTGCAACATGGAAAGAAAACAGTAAGTCCGTTGACGTCATTTGAGGAAAAAGTCCATGACGTCCATCTCTTTCATCTTGAAATCACCCCTTTACCCATACAATGACGTCATGGACGTACTGTCTTTAGCCAATACACGGTAGAGTGAAGGGGCGGCCCGGCTTTGGCCGAATGGAGTCGTCTATTACCGGCATCTTTATAGTCATCTCTCAGAGGGAGGTGGTAGTGTTAGAGTTGTCCTCGTGATGCCGGGCAACTATACAAGAACAAAAGTTGTTCGGGTCCCTTGTATTTTACATTTGTCTTGGAGCAGTAAATAACACGAGTCATCGTTGACGCCATTGACGCAAAGAGGCGAAGCAGCTTGCACTAATCACCCGACCGGCGACTGCTGTTTGTTTGTTGCACGTGCCCGGCCCGTGCTGATCCCCCTTGGATTACGGCGTGCATCGCCACAGTAAACAGGAGAGCCGAGACCAACAGACAGGTTTATGGCGGGTCGTTCGGCCAGCGTCGGCAGTGATGCACAGTAGACGGTAATGGTAGCTTTAGAAGCGCGCAGTCTGCGGACGAACGAACTGAGGGTGGTCGGTGTTTTAGAGCGTAAGGGGGGAGGGGGGTTGGGGGGTTGGGTGTTTAACGTCCTTTTCCACCACGTAGGGTGATATCAAAGACGGGGCAACGATGAAAAAGCCAACACAAATATTTGGCCCCAGCCGGGATCGAACTCACGACCCGAGCATTAGAAGTCCAACGCTCTACCATTCGGCCACCCCGGCTCGAGCGTGAGGGGAAGGGAATGCAACTCGTATACTACAATCTCTGTAGACTAGAGTTTGTGGCACACTACTGGCAAAACACGCCTGAAATTCTTCTGTATGTTGCGCAAAAGTGAAACAAAGAAGAACCTGAAAAGGAAGACATCTTCCTGTTGGAAAGTTGTCTACGCGCGGCCGGTAGATGAGTGCTTCAAGCGTTGATATACGATCTTGCCGTGAAAATTGTTACCAGCCGCCATCAGTAAACAGTACAATCCCCTTTCGTTGTCTCGATTTTCCCACACCTAGAATTTCAGTCTTTGCGGACCTGTCTGGCGACACAGTAAACATACAGCGACTTCGTCAGTTCAGGATTACTAACGGTTACAGTGTCACGGTAGGATCTTATAGTTGTCACACCTTTCATTCCAATATAGTTTGCCACCCAACCGACACACAGTCAAAATCTTGCGCTGAGTTTGGACTCTCAGTGCTCGGGTCGTGAGTTCGAATCCCGCCGGCTGGGGCCAAATATTTGTGCTGGCCTTTTTTCTCGTTGCCCCGTCTTTGATATCACCCTTATGTGGTGGAAAAGGACGTTAAACTCCCAAACACCCACCCCACCCCCCTATCTGCGATGAGTGCTGCCTGGTGCTCCGTCCACACAGTTCAGTTTCTGATTTGAAAGGAGCGCTCAGTGATGGGCTGAAGCAGGATAGGATGCCAGCAGAAGGAAGAGCGGAGAAAGTACGGGTAGAAAGTCTGACACAACCGCCTTCGGTCAGCAGTGTAAACAAAACCCTGACTGATCAGTCCTACGAGACCTCGTGCTGGCCGGGGTTCTATAGCTTTCAGACACACATTCGTGAGGTATCAGTGACGGCTCGGCCACAGACTGGGGAGACTAGGAGTTCATCTACTGCACGTGATACTGGGGCCGACCTTTCCGTGCGTGTATCCAGCCTGTAGTTGTTTGCTTCTTGTAGACCGGGGATGATATGAGATCTCCTACAACGTCGGGATGTCAGTGTCGACCGTGGGGATGTCAGTACCGGCGGGCGTCATAATGGGTTCCTCGCTTGTTTAGGGGTTTTTCATCTCGTTTTTCCGCCACATAAAGTAAGATAAGATAAGATAAGATAAGATGATACCGTAATAACCCCGGATATATTCAGCTGACCTACATGACCTTCATGTTCCAAGTGCTGAGGGGAGCCGGGATGGTCGAATGGTAGAGCGTTGGACTTCTAATGCTCGGGTCGTGAGTTCGTATCCCGGCTGGAGCCAAATATTTGTGCTGGCTTTTTCATCGTTGCCCCGTCTTTGATATCACCCTATGTGGTGGAAAAGGACGTTAACCCCCCCCCCCCCCCACACACACACACACACACACACTCCAAGTGTTGAAACGAAGACCTACGGGCAGCGGTCGTTTTCGCACCAAGGGCACTCCCTTTGCAACACTCTCCAAAAACCACGAGGATTTTTTCTTCGGTCTCCACTTTTAAAACTGGAGTCAAAACACCCCTTTTTGTCGCTTTCCCTTGCATAAATGAGGTATACGGACTCATTTTTCACACCCCCCCCCCCCCATTCGCCCTCCCTTCATGGAGAGGGAACCATTTAACGAGCGTATAATTGATAGTCATACTAGCGCGTGTACACTAAAGCAAGACAGGTACCGTAATTGTGTCTGCATGTAAATTATGACTCGATTTGATGAGGAAAATTCCATGACCGAAATCCTGCCCACCATGGGCTTCGAACTCTGTGCCTGACGATCCACAGGTGGGCGTATTCCTTCTTTTTCAAAATAAATGTCAACAGCCTCAGCTGAACTGAATCTTCCTGAACTCAGCTGAACTGAATCTTCCTGAACTCAGCTGAACTGACTGAACTAACTAACTAACTAACTAACTAACTAACTAACTAACTAACTGTGGGACGTAGTAAGTAGGTCGTACCAAATCTAATAGGAAATGCAGTTCAGAAACTCATGACTGTGATCCTGTGTACTTGGGCCGTAATATAAACTGATATTTCCCGCTCATTATCGTCCGTGTGATGGGAGTCAGCACCACGTGCATTTGACAACTGCACACGAGTGATGACGGGGTGATGACGGGGGTGATGACGGGGTGACATATTTCTGTGACTGCTGCAGTCTGAGTTGAGGCTGTATGGGTCAATGGAGCTATGCACTGAATCATAACGCCAGCCGAACAAAGCTGTCAGACGTTGAAGGGTTAATAGCCCGAGCGTAATTAACCCTCAGATCCCTGACACAAGATTCTGTTAGCTACAGCCCGCTGCCAGTTCCATATGTCCATTTGTTCCAGCAGGCTTCTATTCTCGAGTCAATTAGACACTGACTCCCAACATCTGAAAATACAGCTGAAAGAAATACTGAAATCCGCGAGAGATTGACACTGTGTCAGTAATAGACGACACTCCACTCCATGTCAACCAACAGGGTCGAGCCCCCAGAATTCAGCCAATCGCGTCCCGCGGCATAATAAACACAACACGTGGCATGGTATGGCAAACTTTTTGCCAGACACTACGAGGAGGGAAACGAGTTTGATATGACTGAAACGTGGAAAGAAAAGCAGTAGGTCTATTGACGCCATCTTAGGAAAAAGACCATGACGTCAGCCTCTTTCATCTTAAAATCACCCCTTTTCCCATACAATGACGTCATGGATGGACTGTGTTTTGCCAATACACGGCCGAGTTGAGCACCGGGGCTTTGGCCTCGGGATGTGCCGTGGAGTCGTCTATTATAACCTTACTTGACTTTAGACAGATGCTACACAGATGTGAATCCAAAATGCGATAACTTTCAGCATCTAAATAATGACAAAAACATACCGGCAGTCAGTGGGCAGATGGGAGGAACGCACAAACAACTTTTTCCTCGCTATTTCGGGGAAGTTCGGCTTCTTTTTTAAACTTCCCGGTGTACATAATTATATTTTCATTGTGTCACGACTTTTTCCCGTCTGACTCGGTGACGTCTTGGTGAAGGTTTTGCGAAACGCATACGTCTTCTGTCTAACTTTAGTTTCCGACCACATCCTCTCTCTCTCTCTCTCTCTCGGGGAACCGGGGTGGTCGAATGGTAGAGCGTTGGACTTCTAATGCTCGGGTCGTGAGTTCGATTCCCGGCTGGGGCCAAATATTTGTGCTGGCTTCATCATCGTTGCCCCGTCTTTGATATCACCCGTTTGTGGTGGAAAAGGACGTTAAACCCCCAAACACCCACCCACCCACCCTCTCTCTCTCTCTCTCTCTCTCTCTCTCTCTCTCTCTGCCCCTCCCCCCTCCTCGACGCGTGTTATCCACCCCAGACACTTGTGGTCCCAGTTGTGGGGGTATCGAATATAAAAACAACAAGAACGTACAGAACTACCACATCAGCCAGACGATGTGCCCTAGTCATCACACTTACAACTCACAGGGGCCTCATTTGTTAGTTTTTCCGGTGACAGTAAAACATTGTAGCAGCAGAAGAAAGCCTAGATGCGGTGTTAAGTCATGCAAATGGTATTCATAGGAGACGGAGAGTTCGCGTCCAAAGCCCTATCGTGCAGCCACTGCCTCTTGTATTGAACTGATATCATGACCAGCACTTAGTGCGGGTTCCTAAGCTAAGAGAAACGTTTTAACACTTTCCTTGCCACAATCTCTCACGTCGTTCAGGCAGTGTAGGTTCATGGGGGTGTGTTCCAGCTGACCCCGTGGAATCATCGCACTAAGCTGTGACGCCCACCTCGTGTTATATTGGTGGAAGTGTGGCGTCTAGCCAACAGGTCCTTTGAGACTGTGAGAGCTGTGGAACCGCAGACAACTTTTCTAACTTGTACAGGGCGGGTTTTCTTACACTGGCACATGGTGCGACCCCACAACTTTCGGCAGCGAAAGTGTTCATTTCGTGTCTCTGACGAAAACTCAACCACGGGACATTTCTGCACTTGTGAAATCCGCGTATACATGCTTTGGGTAGATAAACTCCTTTGTTTCTTTATGCGTCTGTTTACTTGCTTCTTTGTTTTCTTGTTTCATTTTCTTTCTTTCTTTCTTCCTTTTTTCTTAACGACATTTAGAAAGGGTAAAATGCGCGCTGTAACGCAGGGTGATGGGAAACGTGGCCGGGTAGAAAGGTAAGGGTTGGTCATGGCGTGTTCCTATCACGTATACGCTCTCCTAGGGTTGGTCATGGCGTGTTCCTGTCACGTATACGCTCTCCTAGGGTTGGTCATGGCGTGTTCCTGTCACGTATACGCTCTCCTAGGGTTGGTCATGGCGTGTTCCTGTCACGTATACGCTCTCCTAGGGTTGGTCATGGAGAGTTCCTGTCACGTATACGCTCTCCTAGGGTTGGTCTTGGCGTGTTCCTGTCACGTATACGCTCTCCTGGTCATGGCGTGTTCCTGTCACGTATACGCTCTCCTAGGGTTGGTCATGGCGTGTTCCTGTCACGTATACGCTCTCCTGGTCATGGCGTGTTCCTGTCACGTATACGCTCTCCTAGGGTTGGTCATGGCGTGTTCCTGTCACGTATACGCTCTCCTGGTCATGGCGTGTTCCTGTCACGTATACGCTCTCCTAGGGTTGGTCATGGCGAGTTCCTGTCACGTATACGCTCTCCTAGGGTTGGTCTTGGCGTGTTCCTATCACGTATACGCTCTCCTAGGGTTGGTCATGGCGTGTTCCTATCACGTATACGCTCTCCTAGGGTTGGTCATGGCGTGTTTCTATCACGTATACGCTCTCCTAGGGTTGGTCATGGCGAGTTCCTGTCACGTATACGCTCTCCTAGGGTTGGTCATGGCGTGTTCCTATCACGTATACGCTCTCCTAGGGTTGGTCATGGCGTGTTCCTATCACGTATACGCTCTCCTATCAACCTGTTGTTTCTGGCAATCATCAGTAACTAGCGTTAGGATAGGAGAAACCGGACACCTTATCAACCATTTCTCAGCCAGCGCTAGGGCTAGAATAGGCTCTTTCTATCCACGTTTCCCTGAATGCGTCAGTTCCCAAACCCAACAAAATGACGTAAGTGTCGGCAGAACACAAGAAACAGCAGCATGCCGGTCTGTGCATTCAGCACGCCATTATTTTAGAAAACGAGCGAACGGCGATGGTAGTCTACAAACAAACTGAGTTTTTCGACAGCAACATATTGGAAACTGTGTCTGGTGTATAATTGTACACAGTGAACTTTGAAAATATGGTCAAGGCATTTGAGTAACTGTTCACGACTCGTATCAAGGCGGCCTTGAAGAACATTTTGTTTGCCGTGCAGTGAAGCCAGAACACACGATTACTGATGTATAGACAAAAGTCTCACCGTCCGCTGTAGTATTTGTCAAGCGCGTGTAGCTGTCTAGACAATGTAAACGATTTCCCTAGTGATGGCTGACGGTGCTCTCCATATCTCGCTGTTTAAATCAAGAGCAAACATATCACAGATGTTGTAACTATGAACAACACCGCACGTGGGCGCCGATCAGCCGTGTTGATATGGGAATACGGGGAGAAGCCGGTGAAAAATAACGCTGCATGCCACAGGCAGGTCGTCGGCTGGAAGTTGTGTTGACAAAGACCAGTTGGTGTGCATGCGCATGTCCTGGACACGTAACGCTTGGATGGTTCGGTTATTTGTGTTTGGTTTTTGTGTGTTCTTCTGGTGGTTTGTTATCCTGCGGTTTTTTTTGGGTTTTTTTTGGTTTGTTTGTTTGTTTTTTGTTTTGGTTGTTGTTTTTTTGTTGTTGGCTTTGTTGTTGTTGTTGTTGGCTTTGTTGTTGTTGTTGTTGTTGTTGTTTTGTTTTTTTTTGTTTTGTTTTTTGGGGTTTTTTGTTTGTTTGTTTGTTTGTTTGTTTGTTTGTTTTTTGGGGGGTTGTTGTTGCCCCAACTGGCCAGTATTATTCCTCTCGGGTCAAGGGTGGAATCCACGGATATATAAGATAAGATAAGATATGATAGATTTATTGCTTCTTAGTTACAATTAAGAAGAATTTGCTTTGCAGCTTTTGATAATAAAACACAATTGATATACACAAACATACCATAGAAATACATATACACATTCACACACTCAGTCATTGGCTAAAACACAATTTAAGGGAATAAGCACTGGCATTGCCTCACATTAAACTATGTTAAACAAGCACTAAGAATAACAGTTAAAAAGGAGTATATACAACAGTGACAATGTAAGCCGTGTTATAACGTTGACAGTATAGTGTCAATGTGTGTAGGCCGTTAGCAGTATGACGTCATGTTCAGAGTGAACTTCGCACCATTAACAGAGACTGTCAGCGTTAGCGCCCTAATATCGGACTGCTTTCTCTGTTTAAAGTCTGTGTGTGTCCGTAATGAGTTGTGAGGGACACAACCTGCCGCTGACAAACCTCTCAGGCTGTTCGCCAACTAACTCGCTGTTCTTTTGGCCACTACGGCTTCATGCTAAGTGCATGCTCACGAAGAGAGAGGTGTTTCGAGGATAGGGATAAAACGCAGATGGTTCATCTTTTTTTTTCACACATTTGGGTTGAATGTGTACAATCTTCGGAAAACAAAACAATGACTACAAGCTGCTGCCACAGAATATATTATTGTAGCGCTCGGACGTTGATGTAGTGTCCTGAATACCGCACACAAATTATGAGTATGCACCTGGTAGTCCTTGTCTGACAGTGACGCGCGGCGGCTCGTTTCTCCTGTCTTCGTCCTATTTACTGTTAACAGCTTGCGCGTACTCACACACACACACACACACACACACACACACACACACACACACACACACACACACACACACACATCAACAAGACTTTATTCTCGCTTTTTTATTCGCTTTTTTGGTTCCATGCAAGATATTCTGTTTGACTGATTCTCTTGAAACATTCGGTCAGTTTCCATACTGAACATTAGTCCGCCAGCCTGTGTCAGTGACCTAGATTTCCTGCGTCGTTGATTGGTCAGTCATACGGGGAGCACTTCTTGCGTTCTAAATTCTAACCACGACACGTGATTGGTACTGATCTGCCCGGGTTCCGATTAGCTGCACCTTGCGCCCCCGTCATCCGCTTGGCTACACTGCTAACGACAGCAGAAAATTACCCAGCACAGGCTGACATACACAATTCAGGCATGCTAAATCTTTGGTGAAAAAAAAAAATCCCTGGCTGTGAATTTACGGTCCATCGACTCATGTGCAAGCCAGCAGCAGCACTATTTTTAAACAAATCGGATCAAAAGCTTTGCGGCTCTTTTTTGTTCAGACTGTGTCCGTTGGAGGTGTCGGAGTCTTTGACAGATTCGAACGGGACCATACCGCGGGTGGCAGCCAAGACGGCGGGCAGTTTTTCCCGGTTCTGTTTCGATTCAAAAGTTTGGACAAAGACTGCTGTACAGAGAAAGACGTTCATCCGAAATACAGCATGCACACGTCTTTCCAGTGTAGTCCTGAGCATTGCATATCGTTTTTACAGTGTAGTATTTACAGCGTTTCATATCGTTTCTTATTAATTTCCGATCCTATTTTTTTACACCGACAAATTGAAATCCAAGCAGTTTTTCCGATGCTGATCACGTTTGGAAATTGGAAAAACTTGATGCCACTGTTTACTGGACACGGTGTGACGGTGTGTAGGAAGGCGATCGATTATGAACCAGAAAATGAGTGAAAACGGTACTGGAAAGTAACAACGGGTGCATACTAACATTTCAAACAGTATGGCTGGACCTGAAACCGATCATCGTAAAACCTTTTGAATCAAAGTTGCACCGGAATAACTCCCCGCCATTTTGACTAATCCCCAGTGCGAATGATCAGAGGAAGGCTTCACCCAGTCAGGTTGGCCGGTTCTTTGTTGTCTGCCCCTGTCACACGTGTGTAAATAGACAGAACGCTTCAAAGAAAAGTAAAGACGCCATGATTTGACTATCTGACCGACCGCCAGTCAGCTGGACCAATCGCTTTTCTTCTTTCTTTATTTCCGGGACTTCTCTCTCTCTCTCTCTCTCTCTCTCTCTCTCTCTCTCTCTCTCGGCTGGGGCCAAATATTTGTGCTGGCCTTTTTATCGTTGTCAGCCTTTGATAGTACACATACGTGGTGGAAAAAGACGTTAAACTCCCAAACACGCACCCCACCCATCACCCTCTCTGTCTGTCTGTCTGTCTGTCTGTCTGTCTGTCTGTCTCTCTCTCTCTCTCTCTCTCTCTCTCTCTCTCTCTCTCTCTCTCTGCTTTTCACCTACACAATCATGCATCACTAAATTTTACTAAAAGTGTTAAATTTCACTAAAAAATACCCACATTCACCTTTCATCAATACGATTAACGTTCTCTCTGTGTATGATAATTACTCATCGTCATTTTTGTCTACTCGATAGAAATTTTCACATTATTTCCATTTACGATTATGTTCTGCATAGATGCGTGTGATTAATACATGCGTGATGTTGTTTGTGTATGGGTGATGGGGTACGATGTGTGTGTGTGTGTGTGTGTGTGTGTGTGTGTGTGTGTGTGTGTGTGTGTGTGTGTGTGTGTGTGTGTGTGTGCTGTCTTTACTTAGTATTTTTATTTTTTTTATTAACAGTAGTATTAGCTCATGTAGTGTAGCAACGGCAAGTTTTAAAATTGATATAAATATGCCTGTACCTTGTACCGTTGTAAAATAAAGGTTCTTGTTCTTGCTCTCTCTCTCTCTCTCTCTCTCTCTCTCTCTGGGGGAGAGAAAGAGAGGCCTTATTTTTTACTTTTACCTGTCGTCACTCAAGCTTTTCAAACTTTTTTTTCAGTTTTCACAGCCACGAGCAGTGTACAAAATAAATCGAACTTGTATGATTGAAGCAGTAGCAAGGACTAAACTATGCGTGACTTGACAAAAGTCTTTATCAGATATTGTATATATAAAGACTTATATTGTATGATATAAACTGTTTTCGCTTACCTTATTATCGTTGCTGTATTATCTTTACACCAGACATCATGTGTTTTGGGTTGGTGGTTTTTTTTTTTTTTTTCAGTTATTGCTGCAGAGGGATACATACGGAGTTTGTCTTTTCCTTTGTGTCTTTTGTACTGAGTTACATTTGTATTCGTACGTCTCTTAGTTACATTACCATAACAAGGGAAAGGAGACGCGTATTGTTTTTACTGATGATGATGATGATGATTATGATGATGATGATGATGCGTTTATGGTCCAGTCACCGACACGCCAACAGTCAGGTTGAGAATCAAACAAATATTCTCTAGCTTCTTATCTACCTCCCACTCCCCCTCCCCCCCCCCCCCCCCCCCCCCCCCCCCCCCCGCGTCTCCCAAACACCGTATTTCCTGTACACTAGCATGACGCTTTGAAGTCGTGTCCGCTGTGTTGTTCCTGTGTGGGCACTATAAGGTGAAAGTTCTCTTTTATCCTCTCTTGTTTTCCAGGCACCACCGTCAGTCCTTCCTGATGTCAGCCGGTGTCCGCCCTGCGTGTCTACAGTCATCTGTTCTCCCCCCAGTCGGTGAGGCGTCACTTCCTCCACGTCACTTCCGGTACTGAAGAGGCTGGTCAGAAGAATCTTGGCACGGGTCCAAGGCGCTAGCAAAGCTTTTTCTGCCGAGTCCGTGGTCATCACTCAGTGGTCAGACACTTCAGCACTCTGTGATCGTCTTTCGTATCGCTGACTCGCTTTTCGTACTGCAGCGGGAGATCAAACCACATCATGCCCAGGCGGCCAATCATCCAAGAGAACATTCTATCCCCGGTAGTTTAATTGCGCTGATTGTCTGTGTTTCTTCTCGCCGGTTTAACAGTTGGAGAGAGTCCTGATGTAAAAAGAACATTCGGTTTCTGCCAGTTTCTTGGAAGGGCCTAGTGGTTTGGGAACTGGAAGTAACGACAATACAAGTCACGGTTTTATAAGTCAGTAAATTTCCTTCAGCTTGTACAAGATTCCTGACTGACTTGTCGTCTTGTGTACAAGATTCCTGACTGACTTGTCGTCTTGTGTACAAGATTCCTGACTGACTTGTCGTCTTGTGTACAAGATTCCTGACTGACTTGTCGTCTTGTGTACAAGATTCCTGACTGACTTGTCGTCTTGTGTACAAGATTCCTGACTGACTTGTCGGCTTGTGTACAAGATTCCTGACTGACTTGTCGTCTTGTGTACAAGATTCTTGACTGACTTGTCGTCTTGTGTACAAGATTCCTGACTGACTTGTCGTCTTGTGTGAGGTTTGAGAAGAAAAACAAATACTGGCTTTGGCCGGTACAATTTGCCGAAGGCTCACATTTCAGCTGTCATCTTTTCAACAGAGGCTACGGGCAAATTTCACAAGATACTTGCAGCTCTGTAACCACTGTGACATTAAAGAAGAAAATCGAGATTCTATTTCTGAAGCCTGTAATGTTTTTCCTTTGAGGTGGTTTTAGGGTCTCCTTCTGATGCGACTTTCAACCAGATCTTGACAAGCTGGGAGAACTTTCAAATGTGAATGTCTCGCCGGATGTAGCTGTCAAAAGCATCCCAGACCACCGTCCTCCAAACTACATGTGCATCTTGACAGAAACGGAAACATCTTCAGTATCGATTGCACCACGTCATAGATTTGTGCGCTGACCTACATGTCCGAGAAACTTTTCTTTTAAAATTGAAGTCGACAAAAGTTTTCATCGCTTCACAGTGGAACAGTTAGCTCGTAAGAAAACCTCAGATTTCATTACAATTTCATAGTCCACCCGTTCTGAGCCGTCTTGTGGGAGCGATGGATATTCCGGCTTCGCTTTTATCGAAAGGAAAATACAAAACACAAACCATCGGTGGGACAAACGTGCCGCTCCAAACACTATTATTCAGCGTCAACATCAGCGTCATTCTGTGTTCTGATTTACATGATTGTGACATATTGAACCGTCTATATAAATATTGCAGCGCAGCAACAAAATAAACACGCCTATAGTCAGTTGCTGTTGACAGGTGGGCAGGATGTGAGTACGTTTCCGAAACAGTTGCGAGGAAAGTTGTCAAGAAATCCGTCGACCAAGAAACGACTAAGATCTTATGGTCACACTGTGTTTTCAAAGTGTTGACACAGTTTGCATTAACTCCAGCTCAGCAAAATTGGAAAAGTGCGCATGACAGGAAGCAGCGACATATTAACCCATAACTCCCTTTGATTAGCCCGTATGTTCCAGTGATAAGTATTTTCAGAATGTGTGCCGTGTGTCTACTGAAGGGAAGGCTTTCATCCGGGTTACGGCGACAAAAGAGGAAAGAAGTTTCCACAAGTTTCTTCTGCTGATAGTCACAGTCAAATCATTCCACAACCCAGAACTCGGAGGGACATGTTATGAAGGTATGCTATTCTAAAATGTTAACTACTATGTTGAATATCATTCCACAGTCTAGAACTCGGAGGGAGATGTTATGAAGGTATGTTATCCAAAAATGTTAACTACTATGTTGAATATCATTCCACAGTCTAGAACTCGGAGGGAGATGTTATAAAGGTATGTTATTCAAAAATGTTAACTACTATGCTGAATATCATTCCATAGTCTAGAACACGGAGGCAGATGTTATGAAAGTATGTTATTAAAAATGTTAACTACTGTGTTGAATATCATTCCACAGTCTAGAGCTCGGAGGGAGATGTTATGAAGGTATGTTATTAAAAATGTTAACTACTGTGTTGAATATCATTCCACAGTCTAGAACTCGGAAGGAGATCTTATGAAGGTATGTTATTCTAAAATGTTAGCTACTATGTTGAATATCATTCTACAGTCTAGAACTCGGAGGGAGATCTTATGAAGGTATGTTATTTAAAAATGTTACCTAATTTGCCATGACTTGAATTACAATATACACATGTCGCTGCCTCAATGTTGACTACTAATGATTATCTGCAAAACTCGAAACGAAGCCCAACAAAGACCAAGATCAAGGTCGTTGGTGGTTCTACAGTGCACTATTGCAACTGAATGGGTTTATATGTACCACGTGTGGGTGGGTGGGTGTTTGGGGGGGGGGGGGAAGTTTATGTACCAGGTGTCGTTGACAACGTAGTCACAAGTAACAGTGCACAGAAAATATTGTCGCATATCCTCTGTGACAGGTGTCATGAAAACTAGGCCAAAATGGTGCGTTTTTCAGGACACCTGTTTATATGGCTGCTTTGTGTTAAAAACAATCTTGATTTTTTTTGTTTTGTTGGAGACGCGGGGAGCCTTCAAGCAGTCATTGCATTCCCCGCGTGTTACATGGAAACGGGTCTTTCTCGGCGCATGAACTGTTTCATGATATGAACAACAATTGTTAGCAAAGTGTATTAGGCGGAGCACCTTATGTGATTATGTGCGGAAACTCGAGTTTTATGATGCAACCAGATGGTTCGTCCACTGCCCTGGGTACAGACGTCTTGAAGCTGCCTGTGTTATTGGATCGATCATTTTGTTTGCGCGGCGGGAACCCGCAAACAGCTTGACAGCTATTTCATTTGGCCCGAAGGATCACGGGAAAAACAAGACCCGGATCTTAGAAACTTCTTGGGTAGGGGGGAGGGGGACACAGAGAGACGGGGAGAGAGAGAGAGTGAGAGAGAGAGAGAGCAAAATACAAAGAAGGGCGACAGTTTTATTTTCTGGATAATGCGATGTGGGGATCGAACGATGGAGGTTTAACAATGCCTGCAGGGGGTAGCTTGCGGCCTGTACGGTTTAAATATTCATAAGATTCAACAGCCCCTTTTTTAATTTCCCGCGAGAACGCGGTAGGGTCTTTTCAAATTGTTCATGGGCGCTTCTTCTGAGAGCCGCAAATACTGTGAAATTGATCTTGCAAACTGTTCCTTTGTTTGTGTGTCAGCTACTCTCCCCAAACACTCCACAAACACTCCCCAAACACACCAAATGTGTGGAGGCTTCGCGGCCCTATTATGGAGCCTCTTTCTGTTTCAGGACGGGGTTGTCCTCTCTTGCACGTAGTTGTCTTCTCTTGCGAGATTTGGATTCCTAGGACAACCAGTACAATGGCTGCCGGGTTGAGAAATGCAGACTCTCTGACCTGTGAAAATCGAAGGATTCAGAATACGTAATAGGACGGGGTGTGAAGAAAACCATGCTGAACACGATCACCCCATCATAAGAACTGCTGCTGCAAGGATACAGTGTTCCAGAACGCGACATCATTAGAATTCTTCCTGCAACAACAGTGTGCTCCATAAACCGACATTGCACAAATTTCTGGAGCAGAGATAAAATTCAATAAGATTTTTGTGGCCTCCAAATACGATTACTCTGTGGGAAGGCAAAGCAACGAAGAAAGCAGGAGGAAAACCCTGGACTGGTTTCCTATTGACGAACAGCACAATGCACCACCGACTGCGTTGGTACGCCTTCATTGATTGGACTTCGGGTCAGAAATCAGACGACGTCTCGAAGCCGTCGATTGGTCTCTAGCTTCATTAGTACGTCATTGCAGACGACACTTGGCCGAAAGGGACTGAAGCGATTGTTCACGCCTGTCTATGAACCCTGCTGGTGCCGTAGTGCGTGTGTGGGAACGTCTTCACGTCGGGCAGATCCTTCATTCAACACATGTGCTCGCTGACTGCCGGCTCGGGGCCATAGAGAACTGCATTGATTGTGTGCAAATGAAATAAATACAGATAACCACCAAACCGTATCTTCGTGAACTGTGCAAGTCATGTGATTTATGAGACCAGTCAGTGAGATAGCTATCAAATACTCTTTGTCGTGTCTCCGCTCGTCTGTGGCTGAGAGAATCATTCAGACCGAAGTCCTCTATATCCGGTGTCGGATGACCGAGCTGTAAAGACGATCTGACGACAGCTTGCTCGGGGAATCAACACCAGATTGAAAACGAACAGCGGCCAACTATGGCCAACCACGAGGCTATCGCGGCCACCGTGACGGCCAATTTGACGATCATCCTACAGGACAACTGGACGACGGGTGTGGGGGTCGGGGGTGGGGGTGGGGGTGTGGGGGACGATCTGAGGTGCAACACCAACGACACGGATGGGTATCTACATTTCTACGAGACGGCCCAGAAGGTGACGGGCCTCATCATCTACCCGATACTCTGCATCACGGGTATCACAGGTACATCTGGCACACGGGCTTTCTTCTTTCTTTCTTGCTTTCTTGTTTTGTTTTTGTTTCTTTGGTTGTTTTTTGTTTGTTGTTTGTTTGTTGTTTGTTTGTTTGTTGTTTGTTTGTTTGTTGCTTGTTTCTTTGGTTGTTTTTTGTTTGTTGTTTGTTTGTTTGTTGTTTTTTGTTTGTTTGTTTGTTTGTTTGTTTGCTTCTGTCTTTATTTCTTTGAATTGTTGTTTGTTTTGTGTGTGTGTGTGTGGGGGGGGGGGATGGTTTTTGGGTTTTTTTTTAGGGGGGGGGGGGTGTTTGCTTTTTGGGTTTTTTCTTTGTTTGTTGTTGTTTGTTGTTGTTTTTGTTGTGCTTTTGTTTGTTTGTTTGTTTGTTTGTTTGGTTGGTTGGTTCGTTGGTTGGTTGGTTGGGGGTTTTTTTGGTGGTTGGGCGGGGGGAGGGGTATTACTGCCCATGTTCCGACATTGTCTGTTCCCTAATGGTTGTGAGTTGTATTGGTGACGTGTTTGGTATTGTATCACAT
This sequence comes from Batillaria attramentaria, assembly GCA_018292915.2. Lineage (NCBI taxonomy): Eukaryota > Metazoa > Mollusca > Gastropoda > Batillariidae > Batillaria > Batillaria attramentaria. Next base: position 103,867 of record JACVVK020000716.1, on the reverse strand, counting down.
CAGGGCAAGCACAGTTACAGCTTCACACGCATTAAGCCAAGAGAAACCGAAACGCACAACGTCTGCCACAACCCGTTCGTTCAATCCTTTTGAGTTCGGTTGACTAGGAGAGCTTGGCCTGACACAGTTCCAGCGTATCGCGCGGCCAGTAGTGTATCGCTTTGAACAACTAGACGAACAGAATTGGGCACACGCATCAGGTGTAGCTACAGACAACTGTTGAAACTCTACAGTCGGTTAATTGGCGCTCAGCTGCATTTCAGCTCAATAGCCTGTGAATCATTTTTTGTTCTCGATACACAGACACACAGCGAAATAAAATGCATTCACTTACATGTATAAAGTTTCCTGAGAAAATGTTACAAAATGCGCGGATCGCTGTTGCTCTCAGAATGACCTATTTTTCTTTTTCTTTTTTTCTTTTCTCTCTCTCTCTCTCTCTCTCTTTTTTTTTTTTTTTGGGGGGGGGGGGATGGGGGGGGGGGGGGGGAAGGTTCTTTTTAATCGGTTTATCTTGCTGTCTTTTAAGACGCTTAAGACGCTTATCTTCCTGATACGCTGCATGTCAGAATTCAGCAGTAAGTAGAGACTTGGTCAGAGTTTTTTTTTAAATAAATATTATTATTTTACACAAGTTTTTTTTTTTTTTTTTTTGTTGTTGTTTTTTAGATCACTAAGAGTTTTGCTCCTCTCAGACACTGACTGTCTGAATTAAAGCAAAAACTTTTAAAAGTCGTTTATGTGTCTTTTGTCCATGTGGACATCGCAAAACCATGGAGATGGATTGTTTGTTTGTGTTTTGCAAAATTTTTGGGTGAAAAAAATATATATAATTGACGTCTTCGCGTTCCAATTTATTCCACAATAAGGACCCCTCTCCCCGCCCGGTCCCCCCCCCCCCCCCCCCCCTCCTTAAGTAAAATGAAGAAGAGGCTAGTTGTGTTTACTGTGTCATGAGTTAGGGTCAGTGGGAAGTCGAGTGAAACATTTTTTGAAAACGTTTTTGTTTTGTGTACTCCGCCAAGGAAGGGTAGGAGAGTGATGTAGATCGAACTCCACCTGTTGTTTGTCCAGGGACAACTCCGACCCTGCTTAGTAACCTACAGATCCAGGTGTCACTGGTTCTTCTAAAGCTATCTTTTGTATAGATCTAACTGCACCTGTTGTTTTGTGCAGGTGAAACCAGGTGATCCAGGTGATACTGTTTCTGCTAAAGCTACATTGTACCTCTAAAGCTAGGTCTAAACCCACCTGGTGTTTCGTGCAGGTGAAACTAAGTGACCCAGGTGATAATGGTTCTACTAAAGCTACCTCTAGGTTAGACCTACCTCCACCTGCTGTTTTATACAGGTGAAACCAAGTGATCCAGGTGATTTTGGTTCTGCTAAAGCTACCTATAGTTTAGACCTACCTCCACCTGTTGTTTTGCCCAAGTGATCCAGGTGATACTGGTTCTGCTAACGCTACCTCTAAAGCTAGATCTAAACCCACCTGGCGTTTCGTGCAGGTAACACCCTGTCCCTGGTCGTGCTCAACCACCGTGACATGGCCACCTCCACCAACGTCTACCTATCCGCACTGGCCGTGTCCGATTCGCTCAAGCTGCTCAACGACCTCCTCTACTTCGTCATGCTCGTCATCTCCCTCACCGACCCGCCGGCTGCCGAGACGATGATGGTGAACGTGTACCCATACGCTCACTACGTCTTCACTGTGGCCGTGTGTGTCACAGCCTGGTTGACAGTCGCTGTGGCCGTGGACAGGTTTGTGGCTGTGTGTTACCCGTCACGCGCCACTTCACTCTGCACCATCACCCGGGCACGTGCTGTTTGCGTGACGGTGTTCGTGACGATGTTGCTGTTGTCCGTGCCCTCGGCGTTCCGGTACCGGATGCAAGTGGTTCACGACCGTTACCAGAATATCACGTGCATGAACGTCATCATGACGGAGTTAGGGAAAAATAAACAGGTGAGTTCTTCACCAGTCAAACACAACCCTTCACCAGTCAAACACAACCCTTCACCAGTCAAACACAACCCTTCACCAGTCAAACACAACCCTTCATCAGTCAAACACAACCCTTCACCAGTCAAACACAACCCTTCACCAGTCAGACACAACCCTTCACCAGTCAAACACAACCCTTCACCAGTCAGACACAACCCTTCACCAGTCAAACACAACCCTTCACCAGTCAAACACAACCCTTCACCAGTCAGACACAACCCTTCACCAGTCAAACACAACCCTTCACCAGTCAGACACAACCCTTCACCAGTCAAACACAACCCTTCACCAGTCAGACACAACCCTTCACCAGTCAAACACAACCCTTCACCAGTCAGACACAACCCTTCACCAGTCAAACACAACCCTTCACCAGTCAGACACAACCCTTCACCGGTCAGACACAACCCTTCACCAGTCAGACACAACCCTTCACCGGTCAGACACAACCCTTCACCAGTCAGACACAACCCTTCACCGGTCAGACACAACCCTTCACCAGTCAGACACAACCCTTCACCGGTCAGACACAACCCTTCACCAGTCAGACACAACCCTTCACCGGTCAGACACAACCCTTCACCAGTCAGACACAACCCTTCACCGGTCAGACACAACCCTTCACCAGTCAGACACAACCCTTCACCAGGTCAGACACAACCCTTCACCAGTCAGACACAACCCTTCACCAGTCAGACACAACCCTTCACCAGTCAGACACAACCCTTCACCAGTCAGACACAACCCTTCACCAGTCAGACACAACCCTTCACCAGTCAGACACAACCCTTCACCAGTCAGACACAACCCTTCACCAGTCAGACACAACCCTTCACCAGTCAGACACAACCCTTCACCAGTCAGACACAACCCTTCACCAGTCAGACACAACCCTTCACCAGTCAGACACAACCCTTCACCAGTCAGACACAACCCTTCACCAGTCAGACACAACCCTTCACCAGTCAGACACAACCCTTCACCAGTCAGACACAACCCTTCACCAGTCAGACACAACCCTTCACCAGTCAGACACAACCCTTCACCAGTCAGACACAACCCTTCACCAGTCAGCCACAACCCTTCACCAGTCAGACACAACCCTTCACCAGTCAGACACAACCCTTCACCAGTCAGACACAACCCTTCACCAGTCAGACACAACCCTTCACCAGTCAGACACAACCCTTCACCAGTCAGACACAACCCTTCACCAGTCAGACACAAACCCTTCACCAGGTCAGACACAAACCCTTCACCAGTCAGACACAACCCTTCACCAGTCAGACACAACCCTTCACCAGTCAGACACAACCCTTCACCAGTCAGACACAACCCTTCACCACCTGGGGAGCCGGGGTGGTCGAATGGTAGAGTGTTGGACTTCTAATGCTCGGGTCGTGAGTTCGATCCCCGCTGGGGCCAAATATTTGTGCTGGCTTTTTCATCGTTGCCCCGTCTTTGATATCACCCTTTGTGGTGGAAAAGGACGTTAAACCCCCAACACACCCACCCACCCACCCCACCCACCCCCACCCTTCACCAGTCAGACACAACCCTTCACCAGTCAGACCACAAACCCTTCAACCAGTCACCAGTCAGACACAACCCTTCACCAGTCAGACACAACCCTTCACCAGTCAGACACAACCCTTCACCAGTCAGACACAACCCTTCACCAGTCAGACACAACCCTTCACCAGTCAGACACAACCCTTCACCAGTCAGACACAACCCTTCACCAGTCAGACACAACCCTTCACCAGTCAGACACAACCCTTCACCAGTCAGACACAACCCTTCACCAGTCAGACACAACCCTTCACCAGTCAGACACAACCCTTCACCAGTCAGACACAACCCTTCACCAGTCAGACACAACCCTTCACCAGTCAGACACAACCCTTCACCAGTCAGACACAACCCTTCACCAGTCAGACACAACCCTTCACCAGTCAGACACAACCCTTCACCAGTCAAACACAACCCTTCACCAAACACAACCCTTCGTCTCCTTTCTCTCTGGACAATCTTTTCCAACTACTCGTGTTTCACGCGTAGACCGAGTCATTCATACATAGTGCAAGCATAACGTATGAACTGGTAGTTTGGGTAGAGTTTGAAAACATACGCTTGTACCTAAAACAGAACATTTGTGCCGATGGCCAAGTTTTGTTTGCATTTTGTATGTAGTAATTGTTTGTTTCTTCAGACAGCGTATATAATATCATTCATTCGCTTTGGGATTATTATTATTATTATTATTAACGGTCTCAAACCCGCTGCCTGCTAGTGTGAGACAGCAGCCTACTCTGTCATATTTCAAGTCAGAGCTAAAAACGGATCTGTTTCAACTCGCCTTCTGTTGACTTATGTAACCGTGGTTGCTGCTGGTTTAGGGTGTGTTCTATGTCATTGTGTGTGTGAGTGACGTACGAATGCGCGATGAGTTGATATACTTTCAGGAACTGCGCTGTATACATGTGATTTATTATTATTATCATTATCATTGTTGTTATAATTATTAATCCTGTTAATTAATCTTCCTCCCTCTACAGGTGATGATAATGATGATGATGATTAATCCTATTATGAATTTTTGCTCCCTCTACAGATAATGACGCCGTACACGTGGACACAGAACTTCATGCGCGGCATCATCCCCGTCTTCATCCTTATCTACCTCAACGCGCGCATCATCAACGTGCTGAGAAAAGAGCGCATCAAAGGGAAGAAACTCTCCTCGAGAAATCGCATCACCCTGATGCTTATCGCCGTGATCGTCGTCTTCATCGTCTGCATCACGCCGGACGCCATCATGTCGACGTTCTTCGGGAAGGGTTACGTGGAGGAGAAGGACAACGTAGTGAAGGGTGTGCGTGAGATCACAGACTCCTTGCTGGCGCTGAATTCCGCCATTAACTTCATCCTGTACTGCTCGCTGAGCATTGTGTTCCGTAACACGTTCTACAAAGTGTTCTGCGCCAAACGCTTCGCTCTTATGCAGCACAGGAGCAGCAAGTGCGTCAGGAACGGTGAGGGGACGCACGTGCAGGTCAGCATATACAACGAGAGGGACGGGGCCAGCGAGATGTGTGTTTGACGAAGGTTCTAGTGACGGTGACCTTGACCAAGGTCGGAGTGACGGTGACCTTGACACTGAGCGAACCGGTAGTGTGCTGATGAAAACGTTACATTCCAGAGGTCTTGTGTAGATACCGGGCAGTGACAGGATGAATTGTGTATGAGTAAAACGCTTATATTCCACGATGACCAGGGTTCACAGGAGACAACTTATTGTTTGAAACAGTTGCACTTGTGAGTGTGTCTTATTGTTAATGATCAGTATAGCTCTGAACGCGATACAATGCCGTTTACAGTCTGCGCGAGCCGGCGAAAGTTCGAGTCAGCGAATATCCGTGACCGCAACACTAGGTGGCTTCTGCTGGCTGGTTGCCGGTCTGTGTGATGCTGTCACTGTGCAGGTGCCCGAGTGGAAGGATGTTAGACACGACCAAGAGAGTTGAGAGTGATCTGTGAGAATAGAATTATCGGACAAATGAGACTTGACTTTACTGTGTGTGCGGGAGTGTGGCCTGTTACATGTACACAGGCCGTAGTAACCGTTGCTAGGGTCTACAAGCGGTGTCGTTTCCTTCCTTTGTATGCAGAGAGATCTGTCAGAATCATGCTTGATAGAACGTGTTCAACACACAAACTACGTGTGATGGTCTGTATAGAGGAACAGATCTATAAAGAGTAACTGATCTGTTTGTTGCGACGTGAACACCTGTGTGGCGGGTGAAGACGATTCAACATGTTTCTGCACGACTAATAGTAATACAGCTTGGTATGGAATGTACCACTGCCAACACCTGGTTCTGCATAAAGTAAACTTTTCAAAGTGTCATTGTTGACTGTGGTCACAAGTGTGCGGATGAATCCAGACAATGTTATTGCTGATGTTGTTTGTTACGTGTGGAGTGTGACGTGTGGAGTGTGACGTGTGGAGTGTGATGCTGATGCCCCCAACCAGCCTAATACATGTCACTCCCTGGCTACAGAGAGAGGAGCACCCAAAGTGTGAATGTGACGTGGTATATGGTGAGGTGCTTCCAACAGCCACACGATGCCCCCCCCCCCCTCACCCCACCATCACCACCCCGGGACGGATGGCAAGGGGATCTCGGGAATGTTTTTCCCACGAACGACAGTAACAATTGTAAACACACACACAAGAGCAGGAAATGACGTTACTGTGTATCTGTGGTTAAGGTGTTAGTTGTTGACGGAGAAACCGGATTGACACTGGCGGGCAGATGTTTGGGCGATTAGATCTCATTGGACAGACAAACCTGTACATGACACTGTGACAGGACCCTCAAGGTACCAATGGGTCAATAGACCTCTCTGGGAGCCCCTAGTAACTGTTGCTAGGGTTCACACTTGGTGCCCCTCCCTTCTCTTGTATAGACAGACTGTTACAGATGTGTGCCGGCCTGCTGGTTACCAAGTGTTCACTGCATGTGTTGGGTGGTCACGTGACACACAGAGTGACCAGTGTCTTTGTTGCTGTGTGGAAGCTTGTGAGGCCTCCGACCTGTCATCTGTGTTCTGATTGGCCGATACTGCTCACACACATGAACACACATTTTGTTTTTGCCTTGTGAAAGCGTCAAGTTTGGCCCGTCCTCTGACTGGCTAAAATGTTTGCACACGAGTTGTTAACGTTGGACAACTATCAGTAACTGTTCATGTAGACACCACTTTGTAGAAGTTGTCTGAGTGAAGCTTTAGTGGCTGACTGTAAGTTTGTCTGTTGTAAGTGACTGGGTGTTGTAGAACGTACTCACCAGCAACACATTTACCACGATATGTGGAGGCACAGCCAGTAAAAACAAGTGGCATATGCAATAGAATCGAAATGAATGACATATACTTCTCGCGTGCAAGTTCGTAAGACAGGGACTCTGTGTTTAATGTGTGTTTGGATATACGCTCGTACGCGTGCATGTCCTCTGAAGATTGAGATGGCAGCGCCGGCAAAATGTGTAGTTTGTGACGGAACTCTCCCTTGTCTTATTGTCGCAGTCGTTCAAGTTCGTCTTCATCTTGGGCGTGACTCAAATTGTTGAATCGACTCCGAGTCCATCTGATCTCTCTGTGTGTTCTGAGTGACAGTATCACATACCTCACATGTTGCAGAAGGACTGTAACCCCCCATACTCATACTGGTGGTGTAACGATCACAGTCACGACACTCACTCTACGTGTACAACGTGAAGAAGAGTTACGTGCCCTTCCACGACACAAGCAAACACTGTTGAGCGGAGCTCAGTTCCGATCTGTTTACTTCAAGATGGCGTCTCTGTGCTAGGAAAAGCTCATACGCGCTCCTACAAGTGTCCTCGGCGACGTGTTTAAGACTGCAGTGTCCCAGCGTTGGTCGGTGTGGTTCACGGGGCGTCTCATCTTCTTGTGCTGTGAAACATTGTGTGCTAGCGACAATGACTTAACTGCATTCGCTTTGAGACTTGTCTGTACGTTATCGCGTCAAGACGAGCGTTATATCGATGCTGGCGGCCTGTAGCCTGTTCAAACTGGTGTCCCGTATGATACGGAATGTCGGGAAACTTTTCTCCTTCCGTGATTTGTTCGCCCGTTTTCGTTAAAAAAAAAAAAAAACAACTGACGTCATTTTGGGAAACAGAAGATCTCCTGGTGTGACTCCAAAAGCAAAATAACTGCAAGAGAAATGTTTCACCTATTCCAACGTTGTTGGACAAACGTTTATATCGAATGTGCTTTAAGTAAAGAGACAAAGACAAAGGTGTGAACTTTCTCATGGCGTGTAATGAAGTGTGGAGTTCAAATAGCACCCAACACTCATCCCGTCTGTTACTATATTCCGAGCTGTGGTTTCTTTGGGTGAGGGAATCGTCTTCACCTGATGTTAATACTCCGAGTTTTTGTTGACTACTCATCAAGATCAAACGACCCTCGTTGCACTCCGTGTAACAGTGTATCAGTATGTGTATGTAGTTTGTCAGAGGAAATTGAAGAACGGTGGGAAATTCCTGACTGATGCGTTTCCCTTGTGAAGACACTCAGTATGCTCGGAATGCCAACAAAGTTTCTAACTGAACATTCATCTTGACAGTAAGTGTCCCTGAAGACGGTGGTGATTCATGCACCATAGACGACTGAGGTTTGCGTAATATGGACAACATTCTAAATATTTACTTTATATACTTTACTATGGACAACATTACAAGGATTTACTCTATATACTTCACTATGGACAACATACAAGGATTTACTCGATATACTTCACTATGGACAACATACAAGGATTTACTCTATATACTTCACTATGAACAACATTACAAGGATTTACTCGATATACTTCACTATGGACAACATACAAGGATTTACTCTATATACTTTGCTGTATCACCACTTGATCATTATTTATGCACTTCTCGTGGACTCGAAATGAGGAGTGTGAATTATGCTCCTAAACCACGATCCATTTTCTTGTCGGTTTGTATGTTTGTTTTTGTTGCATTCAAAAGCATGACATTTTGAACGCACAGCTTAGAAACTCAATGCCTTGATCTTTAATCTGTGTTTGACCGTGTGTTGACAAACACTCACTGATAACTGTAGCTTCATGCCTTCCACCAAAACAAAACTTCGGCCATGTGGTGTTTACGCATACCAGTACCGGCTTTAAGCCGTAAGTACTCACTCACTGACCCACGCACGCGCATACCAGTATATCAGAAACCAGTTTTGGTTAATGGTCTTTGCTTATGTTACAGTGATAGAGTAGGCCTGCTATGTCTATGGGCGATGATACTTTGACGCCAAAATTACCTTCAGACGAGACGGGACGTCAGTAAACAATAACAAATGAACCACGAGTAGTACATGTACTCCTAGCTTCACTTTGCCTGCTGCCAGTTTCACTTGCCCCTTGTGTATGTGTGTATGTACTATACATACAACACTGGTCAGACAGGGCTGTGTAACATTAGAGCAATATCCAGACCAAGATAAAGAAGAAGAAGTCTGCAGTGCCCCGCCCCCTGCCCACGCTCCCCTCCAGGAACCTATTTTGAATTTTGCAAGGGGAGGCCGGGAAGACGGAGGCCCCGGGAACAAAGACCATCTGAGCTACTGAGAACCTAAAAAAAAAAAAACCTACAGGAAAACATGGTACAAGTGTTTATCACCTGCCGTTCGTACGCGCTTCTAACAGAACGGTAATACTCGGTATCTCATGTCACAGCTTGACCTGGGATCGAACCCACATTTGACCGGGACAGCGGTGAGAGCCGAGCATAAGCGCACCTCCTCTGAAAGTCGGACGTGCTACATAATCATGGATGCCATGGGAATCTTTAGACACAGTTTAGTCGTAATCCCCCCTAACATCTGCCGCTTGTCTTTGTACCACCTTTCCCAGGAGAATCCTTAAACTGACTCAGGTAACTTGTAATCCCGTTAAGATCATTTTCTTCACTTTCCAGTCGGTTTCAGCAACACCTTGACTCCACCAGGAACAGGAGAGTACGCAAGCCGAGCAATTAGTACTTCTCTAACTCGAGGATTGACTAGACCACAACACCAGCCTGAGGTTAAACGCCTCGCGCCATTCCCTCCATCACTTCTCGTCTTCTGACGCGGATAAACGAGATTTCGTACATTTCTGGTCCTTCCCCAGCAACATGCCTGGCGGGCGGTTTTTTTACATCGTGTTTCTCTCAGCCTCGTTACTTACAAAATCCGCTCATAGTTTTGCCGGAGAATAATCCCGCGTCTTCTCTGTGTGTGTGTTTATCCCTCGGGGCGGTCGTTACAGACCATGATGTACTGGTGTTGACAGGGGAGAAGGTCTCATTTGCGGTTTGGTCTTTACGCGTCGTAACTCTTTCAGTTCTTACAATAAAGCATATGTGGCATGTCGGGGTGGATACAGAAGGGGTGGTCGTCATGTGTGGCATGTCGGGGTGGATACAGAAGGGGTGGTCGTCATGTGTGGCATGTCGGGGTGGATACAGAAGGGGTCGTCAAGCAAAACCACGGATTACCGTTAGTCCACTCGTACCATGTCATTATCAACGCCGCTCAGATAAAAAGAAGAAAACAAGGGACGGTTTCTTAGCCTGTAGTTTCTGTCTGTCTGTCTCACACACACACACACACACACACACACACACACACACACACACACACACACACATACGGCTAGCCCCAACCAGTCACACACACAATCCAAGCTGAAAATGAGATTTGTTCGTTTTGGCCAGAAATCGGCACTACAGACTGACTTCACCGTTGTAAACTAAACTCTCTCTCTCTCTCTCTCTCTCTCTCTCTCTGCTTATCGATCGTTTTTGCCAGGTGACGGGATGGGTAAACAAGAAAAGCCTACGTGCTACATTTTGTTATAAAACAGAAGTGTGTTATGTCAAAACACTTGCCAATCCTTTCTTGCGTCAAGCATCCTATAAGTACACAGCCGGTGTTCCGTCTGGGAGGTATAGAGAGTTATCGCGAGGCACGTGCAGCATACGCCCCCAGACATAATTCACAGGTCAACGACCCGACGTTCACGGAGCGAATTGTATGGTTCTCCGGCGTGCTTTGCCCACTGGGGGATCAGGCTAAGTCTTGTGTAATCCCGCTGTTTCTGAGCAAGCTTACGTTGCGGTATTATACCGAGATAAAGGTGGGCAGAAATAACGGCGGAGTCGCGCTCAAACTGGACGAACGGGAGATGGGTGAACCTTCAGGTCAAAATGTTTTTGTGCCTGCAAGAAACTGAGTGGTGTTCAAAATGAAAACATTTTTATTCGGCCAAAGACACAGGCACACGCAGCGTATTATTCCGCCCTTGTGCTCTTCACGCTTTCCCCCTACTCTGTATTCATAAAAAGGTGACAACCCATCCACCCAGGCTACACTTTTTTTCGTGGCTGGGGAGTGTGAAGGTGCCAGAATACTTGTGTCAAAGACAACAGCACTATCTGCTTGACCTACATTTCCCGGCAAATCGACCAAACGAGGTCAGTTGCTTGCGGCAGGGGTCAGTGACTTGCCCGGTCTCCTCCGCCACCAGCCAATGCACAACACGGTCGCTCCTTGATTTTTCTGCATGTAATGGACAAACGTCTTGTTAAGAACCTGAAATAATAAAATCTCTGTTGGTCATAATTAATACTTCAACGCAAACTACACGCAGCTTCTGTTGCTCGCAGAAATAGCTGGCTCTTGAAAACGTGACAAATTCTTTTTCAAGAAATCGTCAGGGTATGTTGTTGTTGTTGTTTTGTTTTGTTTTTTAAAGCGTTGCCATGGTGCATGTACTGGTGATCTACGAACTCACTCCAGTTTGGAGGGGAGCCGAGATAGGCGAATGGTAGAGTGTTGGACTCTCAAAGCTCGGGTCGTGAGTTCGAATCTCGGCTGGGGCCAAATATTTTGTACTGGCCTTTTTGTCGTTGCCCCGTCTTTGATATCACCCTTACGTGGTGGAAAAGGACGTTAAACTCCCAGACACCCACCCACCCACCCACCCACCCACCCACTCCAGTTTAGAATCAAAATTATACAAATCACGGAACATTAGAGTGGCCGAGTAGACAAGTTGGGTGTGGTAGTTTGGCAGAGTACATGTACTAATGTGTGTGTGAGTGAACATTTGACCATGGCTTGCCGTCTGTCATTATCAGTATGTGTGTCGCTGTCAGTGACTGTGTCACACACAACTAGCAATGTATCAGTATAGTTCACTGTCGTGCTGCTTCACTGTGATGGTCAGTATCAAATATGACGTCACCAATACAGTATGCATGACAATAGCTTATAAATGTATTCACACATCAGTTGAACTTACATCTTTCCTTCCTTATATTTTTCTTCTTCTTCTTCTTCTTCTTTTTTTTTTTTTTTTTTTTTTTGGGGGGGGGGCATAATTATGCGCTCCACTTCCCCCCCCCACCTCTCAGAATTCTCCCTAGCACCGTCTTTGACACTGTTCCATTGCCACTTAGAACAAATTAGTCCATAATCCGCTTTTGCTGGGCGTAAAGCCCACACTTACTCCCCATTCTTCGCTTGAACCAGTGAAGAACAGTCGGCAGCAAATTTTCAGTGAGACTTCATGCCCTCGGTACTTTTATCACGTGTGTGGGTGGCCTAGGTCATTTCCACTTTAGCAATGGTGGAACAACAGCAAAAACTCTACGTTCACTGGCCTGTCTACAGTTTGTACGTGATGTGTATGACGTAGCATCTCTTCCATCGCAATACGTGCAATGTTAATGTGTTACAAGTTTTGTTTGTATTGACGTTGATAACACGTTATTATGTTTCTGGATACCTTTCAGGTACTTTTAACCCCGTTTCTTTCATTATACAAAATATACATCAGATTTTCAACACTCTTGTGGGTACGTAGACAGTAGCAAATATATTCCGGTGAAAAACAAAACCAGGTGCAAAAGAGACGGTATTTTGTGAAAGCGTGTAGTTCTCGTTCATGTATTCTTGGTGATTTTTTTTTTCTTTAATCAATTAAATGACAGATTCAATATTTTATGCATGCTTTTCTTCTTCACAAGTACTCGGTCATGTTAATTGTTTAATTGTGAGAACGTTTTTAACAAAGTAATTCAGGATTTCTCCAGCAATGAAAGGTTTTCAGCGTGTTTGCAAAACTCAAGTAGTATAGGGCTTGTAGGAATAAGATGAATATTGTACCCACTCCCTCACCCCCTCCCTCATGCATATAGAACTTGATTTTATTCAACGTTTTGGTGATTAAAAACAATTGACCGTATCAAAGTAATACCCCCACCTACCCCCTCCCCACCACCGCCCCCTCACCCCCCCCCCACACACACACACACACATACGCACACACACACACCCTCCGCCCACCCTCTCCCCCCTTTAAGAAAAGAAAATCTTAAATCACCCTTGCGTATCTCAACGGAGTGCCCTTGTCTTTGATTCCATCGCTTGGCACGAAAATAATGACAAGAGGTTTAACCTCAAAACACCCACCCACCCTTTTCACATGTGGACAATAAGGTGTTTAGGATAAATATAATCAGCACGTGAAACACGGCGCATAGATTACAATTCTCATGAAAGTAGGTGATACTTTCTCTCAGAAGCTGGTACTCGTCTTTTTGGTGTCCATGTGTGTACATAGTTTTGCTTGACTAATGAATTGAGAGGACTTTATTGTCTCCATTCTGGACAAAAGCGGGTCTGTACAGTGCACTGGTTGTCGTTGTGTGTCCGTCAATGTGGAAGCGATCACAGACTGTTGGATCAATTTTTCCAAGTCATCTCTTCATCTGACGGTATGTCTGGCAGTCAGACATTTTCTTACCAACGTTGGTTGTTGTTGTTGTTGTTGTTGTTGTTCAAGAAGAAGAAGTAGAGAAGTTTAGAAGCACCAGCAACTTTCGCTTCGTTCTCATGTTGTTTCGTCTCGTTGAGGTTTTACTGGCCAGACTACTAAAGTTCTAGAAATCACTAATGTAATAGGGTGGTCAGTTGTGTAGCGGTGACGTCTTCTGCTACCGGTGCGAAAGGTTTGGGTCCGAGTCCCACTTGGGGCTAACACAATTTTCGGCTGAAATACTTGGCACCCTTAATTCGGGCCGACCGTCGGAGGTTCTCTCCGGGTACTCCGGCTTCCTTCCTTGGAAATGGTCAGCCTAACAAAATGTCAAAACAAGGGCAGTTCTAAAATTTCCGTAACCTAAGTAGCTGGGCTGACCACTCACACAACGTGATCCTATGTCCGGTGTGTGAGAGAATGCGTGTGATTCACGTGCGTGTGCGTGTTTTGCTCAGCTCGCGGCGCTTCAAGCGAAGAAACTGGGATATCAGTACGATTATTATTATTATTATTACGGTTGTTCTTCTTATCATTATAATGACTGTGACGCCTGAATGGACGTAACTTGTTTTCCCCTTCTTCTCGCCGTTGGATCAGATAAACCAAAATAAAATATCAGATTTACAGCTACGAATGTTCAGCTAGACGAAATGTGTTGGTGCATCTAAATTTCACTAACGGGTCGTCACTTTTTGTGACCGTTTCTCTGCTACTTTTTCAGCGTTATCATTTGTGTGAAGTTCTCAACAACTCAGCCGTGAAAGCTGGGGGGAACTGGTGACATTTTCAAACCGTCAGAACTCCATTCTGAAAGTTGTGAAATGCTCCTCATTTTAATCCTACACGTGTATTGATTTGTTGTTGATGTTTTGGATTTTGTTACTTACGCTAAATTGTTCTTGCATTTTGATTGGACAACATTGTCGCAATATTGGATTGTTATGGTTGTTCGCTCTTTTTTCATTGGATGGCAGAAAACGTTGCGGTGTTTGTTAACTGCAGTTGCAAGTCTTGTTACGTTTACATCTACACATCGCCCTGTCTTATGTGATCAGAATCAAACCCGGTTTCATGACGCATACGAGATAATGTTGTTGGTGTTGTTAATACGTGTACGTTTTTGTTGTTATTACGCGTACGTGTTGTTCATTCTGACATGACGCGTTCGAGATAACGTTCTCTTGTTGCTACGTATACGCGGTTTTAATTCTGACGCGTACGACATCACTATTTGTTACTACTACGCGTACGTGCGTACGGTTTTGTGATGCGTACGATTTTATTTTATTTATTTTTTTTTTTAATTACCACGCGTGCGTGTGTATAATTCTGACTTGACTCATTCGTGTTCATAGTTCGGACGCGTACGAAATCACTTTTTCTCACTATGCGTACGTATTCGTAGACGTTTTAACGCGTACAAGGCAACGTTTCTCGCACGCGTATGACTTGATGGTTCTGGCGCGCACGAAATGACCGAGTTGGTTCTGTCCGAATGCAGGATGCTGTGTCCGAGTTACTTTTCTGATGACGTGTATGTAAACTCGCTTTGATCTCGCTGACAATAAGCGCTGTACAAGTAAACTATTATTATTATTAGACTACGTGTAGGAAAAAACATATACAATACAACCCGTAAAGGCCTTGTTTAATTGTTACTACTGACGCGTATTGCGCATACAACGTCAACTCGCGCACAAGATCGTTAAGCGTACGAAATGACGCTATTCGCCATAATGGGGACTAAAATGCCCTAGGGCAAGGTTCTGCTGACACGAACGCGTACAAGTGGGCCTTTTGGTAAAACTATATATTCTGACGCGAAATAGCTTCAGTGTTTGTTGCTGACACTGCCTGTACATCTTGACTGTGTTTGGATGCGGACCTCGGCTCGCGCATGAAGTTGATGTGATCGTTGCATTGTTATTTACGTTGTTCATACGCATTGCCGACTGTATAGGGTAGAAAACAACTCTTCTGCATGGGCTGTGTGACAGACATGACATTTCGCTCCCATGGTTTGTAATTGAGTATTATTGTGATGTAAATAAGTATTCCTGTGATGTAGGTAAGTATTATGGTGATGTAAATAAGTATTATTTGTGGTAAAACTAACTATCATTGTAAGTCCTAATGCTTTCGTGATTTTGTTTCCTGACAGTTGGTATGTTCTGATGAGTGTCTGTTTCTGTGAAACGTTATCTATATATATTGCAATCACTTATGGAACCCTTGTTCACGTGACAGATAATAAAACGGTGGTATGGCTTCAACCAGCCTTTGTCTTATTTGTTGTACGTGTGTGTTGCCCCCCCCCCCTCCCCAAATGAAACCCGGCTGGGGCAAAATATTTGTGCTGGCCTTGTTCTCGTTGTCCTGTCTTTGATATCACCCCACCCCCCTCCAAAAACAAAAAGCAAAAAACAAAACAAAAACAAATAAAGCCAATGAAAGCAGCATAAAGCCGTTCTGATGTTTTGTAGTTCGAGTACCAACTCTTGTACATTGGGAGTTGTTCCTCTGCCACGCCTGGTCTTTGTGTCTTGTGGCATCAGTACTCCCGCGTCATGGCAAATCACAGTAAGTCCATTGACGTCATTTGAGGAAAAAGATCAGTACGTCAATGTCTTTCATCTTAAAATCACCCCTTTTTCCCCTAAACTGACGGCATAGACTTACAGTGTTTTGCCCTAACACGGCAGAGTAGCACAGATTGTCAGTATTTTACACATAGGACCACACGTGACAGCAACAGTCGTGGAAGCTTTTGCATCAGAGTAGCGCAGGAGAACATCCAGGCCGTTTTGATTGACCCCCGAGTTGCACGATACGAGTCATTGATCCAGACCATAGACCACAGACAGAGCACTCGCTAGCAATGACGTCAGATGACGTCACCATTTGTACACGATCCAGACCACAAAGTCTGAAGCATCAAAATGTCTTTGTACAGTCCTATTCCCTATCAACCTCAGACTTCATAGCCCCCCCCCCCCCCCCCCCCGGAAAATGCTTCAGTTAAGAATAAACATTACAATGCACAGACCGTTTAGGGGCAAGCACTTGACAGAGTTTTAAAAAAATTGCAATGTCTGCCTTTCCTCTCAGCCCTCCCCGGAGTGACCCAACTCTACTTCCTGTTTTGGTCGGGAAGCCTTGTCACTTACAGGCTGTCACCTCTCCCCTGTCTGACCTGTCCCCAAAATGTCCCAGCTTCACCAACAGCTGGCCTCAGCTTCACTAACAGCTGGCCTCAGCTTCACTAAAGGCCGTTCTACACGTGACAAGCGGCAAGTTGCCGCCCTTCGACTTTCCCCCCACAAGTTTGTCTGCCGCAATGCCGCTGCTTCTACACGCGGAAACCTCCGCACCACAAGTCGGCTGATTGAACTTTCGTGTGACCCTTTGGAAGGGGCCTCGCGCGACTGATTTCGCCCGGCCATGGTCGCGAGTGAATCCGAGTCAGACTCAGCTGAACATGTGAATGAAAGTTCGGAGGAGGAATTAACTTTTGCAGCAGCTGCAGTTATTTTGCTGCAGAACAAGAAGAAACAGTGGATCTGGGCGAGAAAGTGGATCTTGCAGCGAGCTTCGCTTGGCGCATACGGAGGTCTTTGACGCCATTTTGTTTAATTTGGCCGCGTGACCACTACGCGGCGTGCGATTGGCCGTCCTGGCGGGGCTCCCAGGGTGCCTCGCGCGCACTTGCGAGGCGCAAGCCGAGAAAATAGAAAGCCGTTCTATCCGAAACTTGCCGCGGCAAGCCGTAGGCTGCAAGACTGTACATCTTGCTTGTACATTTGCCGTCGACTTGCGGGGGCCGCAAACCCGCTTTTGCCTTGCAAACTTGCCACGTGTAGAACGGCCCTAACAGCTGGCCTCCTGTTGCAACCCCCTGGCATGCACTCTGCCCTACAAATACCAACAAAACAAAAAATTCAGGAAAATCGCGCTTTTACACTACAACAAAATCACTACAAACTAGAAGAGCCGCCAAACAGAGTCTCAAGACTCCAACGCTTCATCCCGGCCTATGTCCGTGTTGTGTTGAACTATACGCTGCTTACATGCGTCAGTCACACTTGCAATGTGTGACACCTAACGAGGGTTGGATCCGTTACACAAACTACACACTGAGCCACAGTGATCACCATACACGTGGCGTTGCAGTATATAATCCGATGCATGCAGAAAAAAAATGACGGCAGACTCCGAAGGAAATGGTGTCACCAGTCGGCGGCAGATAAATGAATGTAAATGAATGCGCATATTATTGACGTGTAGTCGATACGCGCTCTAATCCCCTGGCTTAGTTTGACAGCCGGTGTTGGTGCAGGTCACGTGCAACTAGGTCACTGCAACACGTTGGTGAAAAACACTGCGGAACAGTTTCCTACTCTCTATACTGTCAACCCTGTTCCGGGTCCGTCGATAACTCTAGGACCTTGCGACGACGCCCAAGTCGGGCTAACCGAGACCGAGCCGAGTTAAGTGATACCTAAGAAGGAAAAAACAAAAAAATACTCTGTGACTGACAAGGAAAGTGGACAGTTGCGAACAACTTTGAGGTCCCCGTGTTATTTCACAGTCATTCACCAGCACAGTACATTCTCAGCCTGTTTCGAGATTATTGCCTGCATGAGTTGTCCCCCTTGCCGCAACAAGCACGCAGTTTTCTTGGGACAGCACAAAGCTGCCAAGAAAAATGTATGCACGCTGTGGATCTGTGTATGCACGGGGGACAACTCATGCAGGTTATAATCTCGACAGTTTTCACCGTTTCTGTGCACACTGTGAAATAAGTCGGGGACCTCAAAGTTGTTCGCAACTGTCCACTTTCCTTGTCACCGAGTATTTTTTTTTTTTTTTTTTTGTATTTTTCCTTCTTAGGTATCACTTAGCTCGGCTCGGTCTCGGTTAGCCCGACTTGGCTGTCGTCGTAGGGGCCTAGAGTTATCGACGGATCCGGAACAGGGTTGCCAGTGTACCCCGGCAGTAATGCGACCGGCTACCTTTGACTTTGCTACTTTTGACCAAGAACGCTTCTGAAAGGTAGAACATAATTATTTACATTCGCTTGTTGTTGAAAAAAAAAAAAAATAAGTGCAGCATTTTCGTATGAAACGCTAAGAAACTTTTTCGTTGGCGTACACATCGAGGGGAGGCAATCGCTTCACTTTTCAAAGAGCATGTGGATTATTCAGTTCTTTCCCCTGCATCGTCTAGCATTGCCCAGGCCGGATGCCAATCACTCGACTGGTTACTATTTCTCTTGCAGCGTCAATCGTTCGTTCGTTCATTCATTTATGTTTTCTCTAGATTCACTTCATTGTCTTATGAAAATAATGTCGCTCCAATCAAAATTGTCAGTTTTTGTCAGAATCATGAAGCCGAGAACGAGGCTGTCTGCTCCGTCTGCCATCGCCCGGTGTACC
>JACVVK020000716.1:72500-82500 GCA_018292915.2 Batillaria attramentaria | reverse complement strand
TCTGCCCTGCAACAGGAATTAGGCCGACAGATCTGAATTCAATGTGACGTTTCCCGTGAGGCGTGTCTTCAACTATTCTGGCCTCGCTGCTGGCGAAGCTGAACCCCGGTGCAATCACGAACTGACCGGTGGGCGGAGCTACGTCTGTGTGAGGCGTGTCGCCAACGTGCACGCTGTGCCAATCGTCACGGTCTGTGTCGCTGGATGCGTGATAGAGCGTTTGATCGAAATTCCTGTCCTGGGCTCGGCTCGGCTCATAGCTGTTCAGTCCGCCTGGGTTCATCCTCGGCCTACCACGAGACCGGTCATCGTTGAGGTAGTCTGGAACTGGTCTGGGATAATCTCGAACTGGTTTGTCATATAATCTTGCGAGAACGCCAGGCAGGGCTTGCTGCTTGTTGGGCTGTGCGCTGACAAAGATATCTTTATAGGGCAGCTTTCTTTGGTTGGCAGTCATGGTTGAATATGGGAGCCTCGGGCGCCTGGTGGTGTGTCCTCGTGGAAGAACCATTTCATGAACGGCAGTACTTCTCTCCGAGCTAGGAACGGGCTGTTTGATTAACTCCAGGAAATCTGATGAACTGGTGTCGTCTTGTTCATAAGCTACGAGTTTTCCCAGATCCACCTCATGCTGGTTAATACTTGCTAGAGACATGTCCTCGCTTTGTGCCGTGATGTCCTTCTCTGCCTGGTCTACGAGTCGATCCTGTACCTTCGACAGCTCTGTTTTTCTAGGGTTTTCAGGATTCGGTTGATGGAATACATCGTCATCGTGATCCACGTCGCTGTACCGACCTTTGTAGTCTGAGTGTGTGGGGACTTCCTCCACCCAGAAGAATGGCTCCACCCCGGGTTGTGACGTGTCCGTGATAGAGAGGGGCAGGTAACCGTCCTCAGAATCGTCAGAAGCGTCGTTGGTGACTCTAGGTGTGAGTCCAAGCTGATCGTCGTCTACAGGCTGGCGGAACAATCCGCGTTCATGGACTTCAGTGTCTGATTCCTCGTCCTTGTTCTCAATGCTTTCCTCGTTTTGGAAATATTTTGGCTCAAACCAAGATCTCTTTACGACGGCAGCCTTGTCCGAGGAAGGGTGTTGGAAACTTGGCGGATTCTGCTGAGGGTCGGAAGGATAGATCTCCAGGTTGTTTGTGTTGCTGGTTTTATCTTTGTCAAAGCCTTTGTATAACGATCCTCGCATCATCCTGGGGAGATCAGGACCAGTGTTTCCAGGGTCCTACCGTCTGTAGAGTGGCTGTTGCTGTCAAAATGGGTCTGACCTAACGTGTGTCCGTACGTTTCTGTGTCAGCCTCGCGGTGACTCTCGGAAATCTGATGTTCGGTGTTTGAAGACCCGCGCTTACGTACAGTCCTAGCGACATCTTTCATCAAGCCTCGCTCGTCTCCCTTCAAACGCTCCGGCAACCTTCTCACTCTTGTGGACATTCTAGGATAGATGGAAGCGTGCTGACGGTTTTTCCTCAGCTGCCCTCGGTAGTAATGTCGAGCGGCTTTTTGCGCTGGATGGAAGGCTGGCGTGACGGAGAATCTTCCCCAAACGTTCCCGCTGTATGTGTCCGCATTGCGGTAGTCACCGACCATGCTTGTCCTGTGAGTGCTGCGGGGTGTGGTCAGTCTGGAGGAAGAACGGTAAGCGATGGAGAAGGCGGTTTGCGCCATGCGTGCAGGGCTGGTGAATTTCGTGTTGTACCACCTGTAGGCGCTTTTGTGTAGCAGTTTAGCTGACGGCCAACGGTAAGCGTTCCTCCACAGCGCTCTTCTTGACCGGGGAGGTGCTTGCTGAGTTGATAAGTGAGTGGAGTTCCGATAACCATGTTTAGCAGGTCCAGCTGACAAGCTTGGGGCTTTCAACAGTAGCTCATCTTCTCGCGGCTTTTCTGCTGACTCAGCAACCGTTGGCTGTGTCCGCGGTGGCTCAGAGCTGCGCTTTCCACCCCAAGGCGAGAAGACGTGTCCGGAACTTTTCTTAGAACCTGTTTCTTTCGGCATGTTACCCGACCAGTCCTCCCACCCCACACCCGTTTCGGTGTCATATGAAGAGCGTCTGTATTTCTGTGGTCGGTCATACGCTGCGATTTCTCTTTGGCTTTGAAGAAATAGTTTTTTCAGCCATCGTAAGTTGTGGGCTGTTAACAGCAAAGCCTCTGCGTCCTGTGGAGGCCCGGGAACCAGCATTACGAACACGGACACGAGCAGGAGATGTCGACATGCACGTATATACCCCATCTGAAACAGGTGATAATAAACAATGTCTCATTGTGTGTGCAGGGTCGTGCATCCGGCCGTTTGGGCCGGATAATTTACATATTGCATAAATTAAGTTGGCCTTTGCATGACGATTTTTTTTAAATATAATTTATAGGAAATCTTGCTCATCTTCTGCTTCTTATTGTTAGTGTTATCGCTTTGGTTGTTGTCAGCATTAATTGTCAGCTAATGTTGTCAGCATTATCATCATCATCATCATCACCCGCCAGTTAGTCTTTGTTGCCTGCACGGCGTTAAGTCCTAAATGACTAACCAACTCATCATCACTATCATCATCATTTTCTTCTTCTTCTTAAAAGTACATTTCAGCAAGGGCAAGTATGAAAATTGAATGTTTGATGCTAACTGCTTCTACCGTTTTAAGAAATGTTTCATTGATTCATTGATTGCCACCACTTCTACTATTACTACTGCTATTATTATTATTATTATTATTATTATTATTATTTCTCCATTCCTTCTGTTCATCATCATCATCATCATCATCATCATCATCATCAGTGTCATTAGTAGCAGTAACAATAGCAGTAGTATATTGTTCGCCGTTTGCTTGCATCAAACAAATTCCGTCCTTTGACCACTATGCACCCGTAAAAATGATTATTTGAAAACAAACCGTCCACACACACACACACACACACACACACACACACACACACACACACACACACACACACACAGAGTCCTTCAGGTCATGAGGTATCAACACACGGACAGATACACAAAATAGACAATAAAGACACGTCAGTCTGTGGCCGTCTTCCTAGCTGTCCACAGTGCTCCTATCTGTATAATGAGTCTAATGTGCTACACATCCTAAGTGAGAAGGGTATTATGGAATGGTATGCAGTTGAGTTGAATAAAGTAGAAAAGAAGGGGGAAAACGGGCACTGATTATGAAAAATTCATAGAATACGCGATGATCCCCGAGATGGCATCCCACCGGAGAGAGAGAGAGAACGAGCGAGCGAGCGAGCGAGAGAGAGAGAGAGAGAGAATAACCACTTATGGCAGATTGATACGCTAAGTCTTGCTACTGACAGCTGTTTAACTCGCCCTATTTTGTAGGGTGCACTTATTTTAGTGCACTTTCACTATAAACATAGGCATCTACAACATAATATACGGCCACGGCCTTTACTCGTGCAAGCCGGACACTAGGTGGGAGCCAGTGGTGTAGGTTCCTTTACAAGTACAAATACGGTACTGCATTGAATTAGATTGCTACATTGTTTGCTACATTTCCCGCTACATTGTTTGCTACATTTCCCGCTACATTGTTTGCTACATTTCCCGCGCAGGGAGGTGTTATTATCTAGCACGGACTCCACTGCCAGCGTACAGATAGTAGCTATTTAACGATAGTGCTACCACACACGTTGTCAAAGCGGAACGACAGACAGGGGAGGCAACGAATCCATTCTTTGCGTTCTTTATGGCTGTTACTTCCCTTGGCTCGTGAAAAGCTGGCAAAGAAGATGCTAGAAACAGCAAAGCGCCACCATTCGTATTTGGTACTCAAAACATTCAGGCGAACCTTTCCATATTATTCCACATTTCTGATTTTTTTCTCGCCACTTGCGTCCGAGTTTAAAACAACAACACCATCAAAATCAACAACAACAACAACAGCAACATCAACATCAACATCAACACTAAAAGCAAAATTCATAGAATACTTGAAAACCAAATAAGGAAGTTATATTAATTTGTATTACAAGGTGTTTGTTTGCGAACCTTGTTTGTCAGCGACAAGAAACACTGAAATGCAACTCTACCCAACCACCCCCCCCCCCCCCCCCCCCGACAATGCTTTACCAGTAAGCGCTGCTTGCTTATGAAAACGGTCGCGATTTCTGAACAGAGCATTTCACTCGCAAACAGGGTTCGAGCTTCATAAGTAAGGTATGGTCATATTCAACAAGAGAAAAAAGGGGTTGAAACAAAAACAAACAAACAAACAAACAAACCTCGATAAAATAAAGTAAAGAGAGGCAAAATGGCATAGAAAGCACACACACAAACAAAGCACAGAGAGACAGAAAAGGAGAGAGGGAAAAAAAACACAAAAATAAAACAGACAAGAAGAAAATATTCTTACGGGCAACAGGAAAAGAACGAACGAAAATTCAATTTAAAAAATGAAAAGAATAAAAATAACAAAAACAGACAGACAGACAGACAGACAGACAGACATAACGGCCTGTCTTACCTTTCCACAGGTTGTGGTCAACCAGTCCAGAGCAAGAAAGGCAAGAGTTGAGAGGTGATGAGATGTGGCGAGCTGACACGTCTACCTCAGTCCATCAGTCCAGAGCAAGACCGAGAAGCGTTGAGAGGTGGTGAGATGCAGCGAGCTGACACGTCTACCCCGCTCACACACACCCATCCAAAAGACCGGGTCGGGTATTTGACGGGTACAAATAACGGGATCGGTCGCAGGATTTAGATCTGCGTCTGCGATATTTCTTGCGCAACACACGGACACCCGTCACCACGAAAATCCACATTATTCGTCAATAAGGCCAAAAAAAAAAAAAAAAAGACAAGAGAGAGAGAGAGCGAGAGAGAGAGAGGCTAACCTTGTTTGTTTGTTTGTTTGTTTGTTATACGGAGCGATGTGTGTGTCTGCTTGGCTGGTTCGGAAAATGGTTTAGTTTTGACGACTATCATCGTTGAATAACTGGAACTTTTACTTTTTTTTCTCTTGGCCTAACTCTCTGCCGAGCGTTGCTCCTGGTTGTCTGGCAGATTATGTCTAAAACTGTGTATGATAATGATACCTGATTGGCTGATTTGTCTTTGTTAGATCGGATTATAGGTGTGTAGCGTCATGTAATTGGGCGAGCAGCGTTGTGTAGGCGAGTCTGATTGGCTACTTGCCGGATTAACCACATCGGGGATGGGCAGCACATGACGTCTGCGGCCAGTTGCTGACGTCAATGTATAATGCGCCATTTTGAACTTTTTCTAGTTTCTTCCTTTTCTTGTGTGTGGCTGAATGTTGTTCTTGTGTGTGGCTGAATGTTGTTCTTGTGTGTGGCTGAATGTTGTTCTTGTGTGTGGCTGAATGTTGTTCTTGTGTGTGGCTGAATGTTGTTCTTGTGTGTGGCTGAATGTTGTTCTTGTGTGTGGCTGAATGTTGTTCTTGTGTGTGGCTGAATGTTGTTCTTGTGTGTGGCTGAATGTTGTTCTTGTGTGTGTCTGAATGTTGTTCTTGTGTGTGGCTTATTGTTGTTGTGTGTGGCTTAATGTTGTTCTTGGTGTTTTTGTAGACTGAAGAATCGCCAAACACAAAAAAAGCAAACTGAACAAGTGACTCATACTTTTTTTTTTTTTTAAGAAACTGTGGAATACATGAGTTAAGGAAAAGTTTTTTTTTTTACAGATGTGATATACTCCATCACAGGGATTCTGTACACATCCACGTCGTCCTCTTACGACTCCTTCAACAGCAGTTCTCTCCATTCTTCCATAAATCTTGCTATTGTGCACTTTCTTTACGATAACTGACAACAGCCAAAGCACAATGAAAAAGTTGTCAAGTTGTCAATAAGAGAGAAGTACCATAATCACAATTAAATTCCCATTGATAACATTTTTCAGCATGAAATTATTTGATGTTCTACTGCTTTCTCATCCCTTTCGGGAAACTGGGTTTACCGGCTTCCCCGCGAGGCGTCGCCACCCATCTGTTATGTTGTAATACAAGTTATAACTACACAAGCATACACATTCTCTTGAGTAACTATGTAACACACACGTCTATGGCAATTACAATTTTCCACAAAATCAAATTATCAATACTTACGAAACATATATTGGTCTGAAAGGGGAGGGTTGGGGTTTTGAGGGAGAGCGATGCCGGTGGGGGGGCGGGGATGGGGGCGGGGACCGGCCTTGTCATTGTTCACATTCAATCTCTCTCTCTCTCTCTTCCATGGAGAATCCATTCAAGTTTGTTGTCCGAGTGTTCGCAAACGAGTGGATTTATTCAAGATATTTCATTGAAATAACTGTTACGCGCGCGCGCGAGCGTGCGTGTGTGTGTGATACACACAAGATCCGTGAAAACTGTTTACTTACAGCTAATACTGTACGAGTGTTGTCCATATAACAAGTCAGTTATGTACATTTAGCACCTCGGCGCGTTTTCACAAAATTCCGATTACATTTGTTTAAGTGTGATTATTGTTGTTTGTCTATTGTTTGCGTTAACTTTCAGGGAGGGGTGAGGGGGACGGTGCGGGAGTAAAGGAGGGGGTGGGGCGGTGGGGGGGGGGGGTAGATACAAAAAAAAATTCGCAAGTCAATGACATGGCAACGCACGACAACATGTGACAGACAAACAAATAACAAGGACGTTACTGGAAGCACTAGATCGGCTTTATATATGCACATCATCATCATCATCCTTTTGCAACGAAAAAAAAAAAACTTTTTGAAATTTTAAACATTATTGCTATAAAACTGCACAAAAACCCCAAAGGCATCTGACAGTTTGCTGTTTGATATTTGTGTTGTATTCTATCAAACGTCATGGGTGTCGTGACAGAGTGCTTTCGTGATAGTAGCGTGTACTACTGTAGTTTCACTTAACTCTTAACAGCCCAAGCGTGACCACCCCTGCCCACTATATGATAAGACTGGTTAAACAGAACAAGCCGCACCACACCAGTAGGAGCCACTTCAAGCCACTATTATATGTTGCATAATGGCTTGAAGTGGCTGAATATTTCAAATAGAATTGCGTGATTTAACGCATGGGCGTGTAAGAGTTAAGCCAAGTACCGCAAGCAACTACAGTGTATAGGAGAGTCAAGCCATAGCGAAAGAAGACATTACCTGGTCGGAAGACAATAATCATTGGTTGTTCCATTCTCACAGATGTTCAGGTCATTCTTTTTGTCTGTAGTGACAAATCCCATTATTCATACCTACACTGCTTCTGCAGTTGTAAGCCTGGTACTCATATTAACGAATGTAAAGGGAAACCACTGTCAGTAACACGTCGCATCAAATCTGGCAGACGATACTTCGACTGTTCGGTTGCTTGACATGTATTGTTGAGCTGAAAATGACATCAGTTGTGTGGGAATTCTGCCCCAGGTTTTCATGCAGTCCTGTCAGAAATCTCTCTTAGTTTCCCTCTAGCACTTTGGAACTGTGGCAAGTGTTCCTGTGTTACGCTACACGCAAGCATGCAAGTAAATGCAAAAGGCCGGTGCCGCTTTACGGCCAAATTGAGACTAAACAACAAATTAGCCAGCTGTTTCTAAACTTCAAGACTTCCAGTGTAACCGTCCAGTATGGAACGTCCTGTCCTGTAAGTCAGCGGCAGTCAGAAGCACTCCTTCAGCATCACCGGTACTCCTCGACACTCCAAAGAACTCCTCGACACTCCAAAGAACTCCTCAACACTCGCTGCCAGTGTCAACTCTCTCCAGAGAGCCTACCATCCGACTGGTGGGTTTGGCTGGCAGTGGCCCCGCCTCCATGAGTGGCTCCCGGACACCAGCCTGTCTGTCCAGGTCCGTATCGCAGCTCTCCGCCGGACCACGTGACAGGCAGGAGCGGCGCAGATCGGCTGGCGTCCTAGCCACTGACAACACGCGATCATACAGTAGAGATCCAGCGGCCCCGCCCACCAGCGGTCCAACCCAGTAGATCTAAACAGAGATAACAAGTAATATGTATCGTGCTGGCGTAAGTTCGCGGAAAATTTTAGGTTCGAATTGTTCTCTATGGGTCGGCACGAGAAATTTGGCAACGACGGATATAAATGAACGTTCATTAAATATGAATTTACCCCCATCTCCCCCCCCCCCCTCTCTCTCTCTCCCCCCTTTTATGTGTGTAGTTGTAAGCCAGCAAGCTGTGTGTATGTGTGAGGGTACCAACGAGTGTGATACAGATAAATTTATATATATATATATATATATGTGTGTGTGTGTATACTATGCCAGGTGTCAATTTTGTGTCTGTTTTCTCTTCCTGAATGTATATATATGTAAAATGTCAAAAAACAAGAATTTAAAAAAAAATGAATGTACCGCTCACGGCTCGCTATTTTCTCCATGCGTGGTAAACATAGCAGAGTGGTTTGTCAACAAAAAGCATGCTCTCTCTCTCTCTCTCTCTCTCTCTCTCTCTCTCTCTCTCTCTCTCTTACCCATTGCTTGTCCATGTTGCCTTGAATTACAGCTGGTCCCAGGTTTCGGATAGGATTCATGGACCCACCAGAAATGTTAGCCTGAAATCAATCAATCAATCAATCAATCAATCGGTCAGATAATCATTGAATCAAACAGTTGAAGAAACAGGCAAACAAGCGAACAGTAAGACACTCACTCACTCACTCACTCACTCACTCACTCACTCACTCAGCCAACTCATACAGTCGACCATTCAATTATTCACACAAACAATAAGCCAAACTTAAGCCAGAAAGTCTGAGTCAGTCAAATAGCAGCCGGACGAACAAAATAGTCAGTCCGTCAAGTTAGCAGAAAGAAAAAAACAACACACTCCAACAAATAATTAACCGCAAAATGTCAAACGACTGACAAAGAAAACCTCTCTCTCTCTCTCTCTCTCTCTCTGTGTGTGCGCGCGCATAGTAATCTATTTCACACAGTCAGACCACTAAGATCTGGAGATGTGACAAAACGAGGATTGTTGAAGGGTACGGCAAGTCAAGAGCACTATTGGGTTTAAATGACAGATATTGAGGTCCTAAGCTGTTAGATAGCAAACGTTTTCGTGAACAAAGTACCATTTACTCAAAAATGCGCCGAAAACACCCTCTGCTTTCGGTTCCTGGGCTGCGCCATGTTGCCGCACTCTTTCGCGAATGAGGCGGGAAAGGTGCTGACGCTGACGTCACACCACCTCCACTGTCGGCAGTGCCTGCTTAGAGCGAGGTGTTCCAGAGTATTATTTTGTGTTCGAGATGCCACAGTGCAAAGCGTTCGGTTGTTTCAGCAAACAGGGCACGTGTAAGAATGCAGATGGAAGCCACAAAAGCTTTTATAAATTTCCGAATCTAAACAAATCAAAGGAAAAACGGAGGTTGTGTGCGAAATGGTTGAAGCCTTGAAGAACGGCTCGCTTGCCCCGCTGCGTGCAGGAATACGCCTGGAACAATCGAGACCACAGGACCAGGTTTGTGGAGATCATTTTACCCCGGATTGTTTCACTGGCGCTTTTGCGAACGATGTTGCTGCTTCACTTGTCAAACACGCATCTCCCACAACTGATTGCACTCGTTCTCATGATCGGCTCTTCCCCATCGTCCCCACTGTTTTCTGCCTGACCCTTTACTCAGCTCTTCCTCAGAATATTCTGGCTCGAAATCATAGGGATAGTTCCCCAAATCTATTCTAGCTTTCAGGAAATTAGCAAAGTGTGTATACGAGCCAGAAGTAGCACGCCTAAAACGTGTAGCAGGCACACCTGCACACACAGTGTCAGAATCTCGCCTGCTGCTGAGTGGTGGAGTGACGTCACTGCTAGGATCAACATGGCAGCCCCCATGGCATCGCATTTCGGCTGCCGTTTGGTGTGATAAATGCTGAATGGTGTATTCGTGTTCAAATCTTTTGGGCTGCAGCCGTCTAGGACCTCAATATCTGTCATTTAAACCCAATAGTGCTCTTGACTTGCCGTACCCTTTAACTGTCACCCGCCCTGGCATACGGTTACTAATTCGTAC
>JACVVK020000716.1:65000-67500 GCA_018292915.2 Batillaria attramentaria | reverse complement strand
TTTTTCCTTCTCGTATGTGGCACCGTTCCTTCGGGCCGATCGTCGGGGGTTCTCTCCGGGTACTCCGGCTTCCTCCCCCTCTGCTTTGGAAATGTTCAGCCCACCAAATTTGAAAAATAAATGCAACTCTAAATTCCGAAACTTAAATAGCAGAGCTGACCCTTCGCACCAGGTGATTGTAATGTGTTTATGTCCAGTGTGTGAGAGAATGCGTGTGATTCACGTGAGCGTGCGTGTCGGGTTCAGTTCGCGGCGCTTTGAGCCGATTCATGAAATTGGGTAAAGCGCCTATACAATACTCATTATTATTATTATTATTATTATTATTATTACGACTGTGTTCGTGGCTTTACGGCTTCTAATAGAAGAGAAATCTGACTTTCTCTGGCCTACGCTTCCACTCCTGTGCCGCTACACGCCTACTGATAGAAAAAGTCCTTGAAATCAGCGCCCTGAGCTGGTTTTTTTTGTGGGATGTCTAACATCGCCCTGAGCTGTTTTGGGTGGTGTTTGTATGTGTCTCGGTGTTTAACATCGCCCTGAGCTGGGGTTTTTTCTTTCTTTTTTTGGTGGTGCTTAACATCGCCCAGAGTTGTTTTTTGTGGTGTGTAACATCGCCGTGAACTGTTTTTTTTTGTGGTGTCTAACATCGCCCTCAGTTGTTTTGGGTCGTGTCTATCATCGCCCTGAGTTGTTTTTTTTTTTCTGGTGTCTAACATCGCCCTCAGTTGTTTTGGGTCGTGTCTATCATCGCCCAGAGCTGTATTTTGTGGTGTCTAACATCGCCCTCAGTTGTTTTGGGTCGTGTCTATCATCGCCCAGAGCTGTATTTTGTGGTGTCTAACATCGCCCTCAGTTGTTTTGGGTCGTGTCTATCATCGCCCTGAGTTGTTTTTTCTGGTGTCTAACATCGCCCTCAGTTGTTTTGGGTCGTGTCTATCATCGCCCAGAGCTGTATTTTGTGGTGTCTAACATCGCCCTCAGTTGTTTTGGGTCGTGTCTATCATCGCCCAGAGCTGTATTTTGTGGTGTCTAACATCGCCCTCAGTTGTTTTGGGTCGTGTCTATCATCGTCCTGAGTTGTTTTTTCTGGTGTCTAACATCGCCCTCAGTTGTTTTGGGTCGTGTGAACTGTTTTTATGTGGTGTCTAACATCGCCCTCAGTTGTTTTGGGTCGTGTCTATCATCGCCCAGAGCTGTATTTTGTGGTGTCTAACATCGCCCTCAGTTGTTTTGGGTCGTGTCTATCATCGCCCAGAGCTGTATTTTGTGGTGTCTACCGTCGCCCTCAGTTGTTTTGGGTCGTGTCTATAATCGCCCTGAGTTGTTTTTTGTGGTGTCTAACATCGCCCTCAGTTGTTTTGGGTCGTGTCTAACATCGCCCTGAGTTGTTTTTTGTGGTGTCTAACATCGCCCTCAGTTGTTTTGGGTCGTGTCTATCATCGCCCTGAGTTGTTTTTTCTGGTGTCTAACATCGCCCTCAGTTGTTTTGGGTCGTGTCTATCATCGTCCAGAGCTGTATTTTGTGGTGTCTAACATCGCCCTCAGTTGTTTTGGGTCGTGTCTATCATCGCACTGAGTTGTTTTTTTCTGGTGTCTAACATCGCCCTCAGTTGTTTTGGGTCGTGTCTAACATCGCCCTGAGATGTTTTATGTGGTGTCTAACATCGCCCTGAGATTTTTTTGTGGTGTTTAACATCGCCCTGAGCTGTATCTGTTGTAGTGTAAACAGATTCACCATCTCGAGCGTAGATGCGCACTCACAAGGGCACTGAACTGTTACACAAGGAAAGCTGTCCTTCGTGCAGCCTGGTAATCTTGGAACTACACCTTTAACCACGACACAGTCCAAGGTCGCACGCTAGTCCAGTAAAGTAGTAAATCTGTCGAGCGTATAACAGGGGCACGCACCTCTCTCCCCAGGGACTGGTGCGACCATATAAATAATCGTGCGATGACAATCCATGCATGACGCGTGACCATGATTGACATAGTCGGATCCTTTCATCTGTCTGGCTGGCTGCTGTGCTGTCGCCAGTGTAATCAAGTGAGACTACCGTCTTAGACAATGGTAGAGAGGGACCGCCCAGTGGGACTACCGTCTTAGACAAAGGTAGAGAGGGACTCAGGGAGTGACCAGTGAGACAGACAATGGTAGAGAGGGAGTGACCAATGCAAGTGTGAAAGACGAACGAGTGATGTTAATACAAGCGTCTGAGGCCAACCAACGTGGAATTGTTTATAACCCTCGATTCTCCACGAGCAGAGACTTTTTGTGACTTTTGTCACAGTTGGTGTCTGTATAATCATATGCGTGCCACTGTGTCTAAAATAATGTGTCTTGATGTTTGTATGTGTCTCGCTGTCTTTATGTGTCTTGGTGTCTGTGTCTCGGTGTCTGTCTTGGTGTCTGTCTGTGTCTTGGTGTCTGCGTGTGTCTCGGTTCCTGTCTGTGTGTGTCATGGCATATAAATGAGTCTTGTTCTCTGTATGTGTGCGT
>JACVVK020000716.1:35000-60000 GCA_018292915.2 Batillaria attramentaria | reverse complement strand
CGAGTGTATAGACATCTGCTAGTCTGTCAGAGATGGAGCTGAAAACACGCAAAGGATTCGTCTGACATGAGAGAGAGAGAGAGAGAGAGAGAGAGAGAGAGAGAGAGAAATTTTCTCCTTTTTTTTAACGGTAAACAGTGTAGACACATAATATAGCACATTAAAAAAAAAAAAAAAAAACTACCTCTGCTATCCACGGAAAAAAAAAGAGGAAAACTCCTTTTGCTACTAAAACATGAAATGAAAACTCAAAATCAGACCTCATTCTCTTTCTCACTCTTACACACACACACACACACACACACACACACACACACACACACACACACACACACACAGAGAGAGAGAGAGAGAGAGGAGTCCTGTTAACAAGACGAATACGTATGCATTATACAAGGACTGTGATGATGCATAACGTGGTATAAGCTGGGATAATCGTCCTGTCAAAACTTGAAGTAACGTCGGTTTTCTGCAGAAAAAAATTATCATATCCATTTTTGTCGATTTTTTTCAGCAGAAAACCAATTGTTCTGCAAAAAAGTGCTATTTTTCTGTAAAAAAAAAACAAAAAAAAAAACACACAAAACAAGATTGTCGAACAGTTTGCCAGGTACTACAACGAGGGAAGTACGTATAGAGGGAAGTACGTATAGTTTGATATGACTGAAACATGGAAAGTCATTTTAGGATTTTTTTTTTTACTACTTTATTATCCATTTCGGGAAATTCGGGCTGCTTCCCCGGGGAAAGCGCGTCGCCGCGGTGCCACCCAATACCTATATATATATTACAATTTTGCTAGGGGAGGAAAGCCGGATAACCCGGAGAGAAACCCCCGATGAGCAGCCCGGTGTAGCAGTCCAGATTATACCCCGCCTGGAGTATACCCCCATATAAACTGGCCTAGCCCGGACTATCCCCCCGTATAAACTGGCCTAGCCCAGACTATCCCTCCGTATAAACTGGCCTAGCCCAGACTATCCCCCCCGTATAAACTGGCCTCGCCCAGACTATTCCCCCGTATAAACTGGCCTAGCCCAGACTATCCCCCCGTATAAACTGGCCAAGCCCAGACTATACCCCCGTATAAACTGGCCTAGCCCAGACTATCCCCCCGTATAAACTGGCCTAGCCCAGACTATACCCCGGGGTGTACTCTGAATCCGGCCTGGGCTGATCTATACCCAGGGGGTTGAACCGGCCTAGGCTACTTTATACCCGAGGGTATAAAGTAGCCAGGGGTATGCTCCGGCCTGTTACACCGGTAGCCAGGAAAAACGGATATCACATATCACAAGCTCCACCTGGGCTCGAACCCACGCTTCATCGCCATGACATTGATGACGGCTAAATCCAATGCGCTACCTATCAGACCACCGCTCAACCCCAGTCGGCAGTCTCCTTCATCCTGAAATCACTTTTCCCACTACAAGTACTGTGTGTGTGCTGTGTTTCGCCAATACACGGCAGACGGTAAAACTAATGGGCGGGGCTTTGTCCTCGCGGTTTGCCGGGTGGAGTCGCCAATAATGGTAGCTGATGCGCAGAGAGAATTAAACCCCACACAATGTGAAGCAAAGGTTGTTTTTACCACATGGACAGAGGGTACGGAACACGATGATGTACGTGTCACTTTGAATATTGCACCTGTCGCAGGTGATGCAAATACTGGTTCGTGGCACGTACTACGCTGAGAAGCAAAAGAAAGTATTCACTTAACAAAAGCCAAACTCATCGGAACAGCTGTGTTTATTATGTTGCTAATGTTGAAGGCACGTGCCCTCTTTGATGTGATCTAGATTGCTGACCATACCTCTACAGACATCAAATTGTCCTAACTGTAGTTTTTGCACGTACAACTCGCAAGTCTTGCTGGACTTGCAAATTATTTTTGTGATTTGGTGTTCCCTACGAACCTTCTTCCCCACGAAACACTTTTGTTTCCACTACTCTTGCTTTTTGGTATTTTTTCACACATCCTTAGACAGGCTTCTTTATATCTGATGAGTATTGAAAGCAGTACATGTTGTTGTTATTTAGATCGAGCGTGAAAACACGCCAGGCGACGGTTGCTTTCAGCGGAGACTGAGCATTCAGATTTCTGTGTGTGTGTGTGTGTGTGTGTGTGTGTGTGTGTGTGTGTGTGTGTGTGTGTGTGTGTGTGTGTGTCTGTGTCTGTCTGTCTGTCTGTCTGTCTGTCTGTCTGTCTGTGTGTGTGTGTGTCTGTCTGTCTGTCTGTCTGTCTGTGTCCGCGCGCGCGCGCGCGCGTGTGTGTGTGTGTGTGTGTGTGTGTGTGTGTGTGTGTGTGTGTGTGTGTGTGTGTGTGTGTGTGTGTGTTGAATTAAGCAAGTGACGCTGACTCAGACAAATATCCCAAAATATCTCTGGGCTTAGATACAACGACCATGGTGACAACACGGTTGCTATGGGAGAACTTCCATTTCGATTTTTCTTTTTCACAGCCACACAAAACCACCGACTCCCAGCCAAGAACGGGGGGGAGAGGTGGAACCTTTATTGGAGGAGAAAAAGGTTTTCAGTGTATGTTCAACACCCTGATTTGCCGCTGCACAAGTCTTTTCTAAACACCAACTTCCTTTCTTTTCATGTCGCGTAGCGTTCGTCTTTCACCTTTCAGTTATGTTAGAGGAGAAGATCGGCATAGGTCGGCATAGGTCGGCACACCTGTTTCACAAGATCATGCAGGAAAAGCACCTGTCACACGGAGGGTCACCCTGATGCATACGTCACTAGGGCGGTCGAGGGTGTAGACGTTAGGTCCCCTGCCAGCAATGCGAGAGGTGGAGGTTCGAGTCCATGTGTAGAAATTAATTCTGATCCATTTCCAGCATGACACGTCGTGCCGCAGTATGATAAGATATCCGCAGAACTGTCACGACCGATAACCTAGCGGTAAAAAGGACAGAAGAGCGCGCGTGTGTGTGTGTGTGTGGGGGGGGGGGGGGATTTGAGGAACGTGTGCTAGTAAGATGCCAAATGTAAGGGTTTTAACATTATGCTACGCCAACTGTTTCATAAGGGGTCTGGAATCATTTTTATTTATTTAAAATTGATTTTATAATTATAACAGTGTTTTATTTCATAATTATAATTATATGACTTTTATGTTTAAAATGATTCCATAACCCTTACAACACATTTGGCGCTTCAAATATAACTCGGGGCGGATATCCGCCACCTTCCTCCCTACACGACAAAAGCCTTCGCTTTATTTGACTGTGAAACACCGGACGCACCAAGTACATTAACATACATTGTGTTCATGCAGTGTGTAGACATAAAGACAAGCCTGGCATAGCGGCTGTGCCCGATATTTGAACTTTGGTATTTGGCGGAGTCAGTAATAGCCGAGTAATTGTGATGCTCATTTCACTACAGGGAAGTCAGTAACAGGACATGTCTACTTGTGCTCTGTATTGTGTCTGTGTACACGACCATCATGGGGATATCGGCAATACAGGATTAAAGACGCATGACCGGAAAGGGACACTGAATTTAGTTTCTATACTCAATACGTACATTTGATGAAATAGCGTCATTATTTTCTGGTGTGTGTGTGTGTGTGTGTGTGTGTGTGTGTGTGTGTGTGTGTGTGTGTGTGTGTGTGTGTGTGTGTGTGCGCGCGCACGTACGGATGATACCAAAGACGGGGCAAAACAAGGTATGCACAAAATTTGGCCCCAGTCGGAATTCGGTTTTTTTTTTTTTTTTGGGGGGGGGGGAGGGGGAAGGGGGGGGTGTCTGTAAAGGGACAAGAGACGCCATTGAACTCCTTGTGCCAGCTAGCTGATCGTCAACAGTCACAGTAAGCGATACGCGTCGTATTACGTTTTGTACCTCAGACAATAGCATAACTTGAGCACCGATAACACAGAATCATTGTCATGTTCCATTGTCAACATCAAGAACTGACCCACTTGGCAAAACACTCAAGCTGACAACCAGCCAACACATAAAACGGATTTGAACTGCTGACTGACACAGAACTTCAAAGTGACAGTGAGCATTTAAAGCGGCCTATCCTGTGTTTCGAAGTGCTTCCGCCAAACAGTATTGGAGTGAGTAAACTCCTAAAAGACTATTTGTAAGTTTGCAATGTTTCCATCGATTCGTATCGACGCAGCGACTGCTCAAACAAGGTTATAATTTTGTTGGTGACGTCATAACGCCACACTTTTGGCCTCCCAATCAGCACGGACATGTCAGTCTGTGAGCTTGGCAAACTTAACACATGCCTCTTTAATAAGATGAATGAGTGACTGGATGATCCGTTTAAAGAGAAAGATTATACCGGATGACTTTGAGAAGCACACAGATTTGTCTGTCTGAAGTCAGGCTCTAAACACCTGCTTAAACATTAACCTTGGAGTTTGAAGTGTACAGATTAAAATATACTGATGAAGTATGATACTGATAACAGATGGGAATTCATAATGGGCAGGTGGGCAGCTCTGTCTTCATGACGTCACTTTACACCGAGGATTACACCGAAGGTTACACCGAGGGTTACACCGAGGGTTACACCGAGGGTTACACCGAGGGTTACACCGAGGGTTACACCGAGAGTTACACCGAGGGTTACACCGAGAGTTACACCGAGAGTCAGTTGCACCGAGGGTTACACCGAGAGTTGCACCGAGAGTTGCACCGAGAGTTGCACCGAGAGTTACACCGAGGGTTGCACCGAGGGTTACACCGAGAGTTGCACCGACAGTTACACCGAGAGTTGCACCGAGGGTTACACCGAGGGTTACACCGAGAGTTGCACCGAGGGTTACACCGAGAGTTACACCGAGAGTTACACCGAGGGTTACACCGAGAGTTACACCGAGAGTTACACCGAGAGTTACACCGAGGGTTACACCGAGGGTTACACCGAGAGTTACAACGAGAGTTACACCGATGGTTACACCGAGGGTTACACCGGGAGTTACACCGAGGGTTACACCGAGAGTTACACCGAGAGTTGCACCGAGAGTTACACCGAGAGTTACACCGAGAGTTGCACCGAGAGTTGCACCGAGGGTTACACTGAGAGTTGCACCGAGGGTTACACCGAGAGTTACACCGAGAGTTACACCGAGAGTTGCACCGAGAGTTGCACCGAGAGTTGCACCGAGGGTTACACTGAGAGTTGCACCGAGGGTTACACCGAGAGTTACACCGAGAGTTACACCGAGAGTTGCACCGAGGGTTACACTGAGAGTTGCACCGAGAGTTACACCGAAAGTTGCACCGAGGGTTACACCGAGAGTTACACCGAGAGTTACACCGAGAGTTGCACCGAGAGTTGCACCGAGGGTTACACTGAGAGTTGCACCGAGGGTTACACCGAGGGTTACACCGAGAGTTACACCGAGAGTTGCACCGAGAATTACACCGAGGGTTACACCGAGGGTTACACCGAGGGTTGCACCGAGGGTTACACCGAGGGTTACACCGAGAGTTACACCGAGGGTTACACCGAGAGTTACACCGAGAGTTACACCGAGGGTTACACCGAGAGTTGCACCGAGAGTTACACCGAGGGTTGCACCGAGGGTTACACCGAGGGTTACACCGAGGGTTACACCGAGGGTTACACCGAGGGTTACACCGAGGGTTACACCGAGGGTTGCCCGGTCGTTTTGTGTTTGGCCTCCCTTCCTAGCACTGTAGGCTGGTACCAAAGTGGGGCTAGGGGGAAGAAGCCAACATTGACAACAACATTTTTGCTTCAGCCGGGATTCGAACTCTCGACCACAGTATTGACAATCCAACACTCTTCCAGCTGGGCCAGTCGGCCTCCAGAGCACCCGGCGAAAACTACCCGGCGAAAACTACCCGGCGAAAACTCCTCGGCAAAAACTACTCGAACTTACCAAAAAAGATCATCAAGTAGTATAACGATAGCAGAAGTGATGCTGTTAAAAGACAGAAAGATGTATTCACTAGTCTTTTCCGGGCCAACCCAACGGGAAAAATCCGGATGGGTGGGTGGGTGTTTGGGGGTTTAACGTCCTTTTCCACCACATACGGGTGATATCAAAGATGGGGCAACGATGAAAAGGCCAGCACAAAAGCCACCTCACTTAAACCACTACAAGCCACTTCACATAGACCACTAGAAGCCACCCCACTTAAACCACCATTACACAGAATTCAGTATGCAATCTGCAGCGGTCGCGCGCCTAGCCGGAAAAACCTTGTGTAATAGTGGCTTGAAGTGGCAGCTACTGGTGTGCAGTGGTTTGTTCTTGTTAACAAGTATTATCATATAGCCGATAGTCGGGTCGGACACCTAAGGGTTTGACATGTTTTATTAGATTATCACACAAAAAACACAAATCCATTTTAACATTTCCACAAGCGTGCTGCCTTCATCAGAAAAGTTTTTGTTCGAACGACAAAGACTTGAAATAATGAAACTAAACTAACAAAACAGTTTGGGACACAAAACAGGGGTGAACGGTCTTGTTCTAACATAATAAATGAACAAAGAAAAAAAGAAAATGCTCAAACAAACACTTTCTCTTCTTTTACCTTCCCGGTGTGTAGAGCAATATTGTCTGTCGGTCAAGATGGACGTCCACGAGATACGTCTCTGTTCAGAAGGGAAAACAACCAAATATCCACTGAGCTCCCTCGCGTGCCAGAAACACTGTGACTACACGACAGTCCGGGACACCAGAAGACAGACGACGTGAGCTGTGAGGTTTGGCCAACGACTGATTGTGAAGAGACAAGCGGTTAGACTGACGTCACGATACGGGACCGGATACGCATTGAAGCGAGACGGGAGGTTGGTACGGTACGGTCCTGTGTCATGTACGTGTTCAGGACAGCGCTTGGGCTGGGGAAGGAGGAAGGGGGCTGGGCATGGGGGGGGGGGGGGGGTTAAGGACAGGAGAGGGTAGGAAGGTGTTAGGAGAGGGCGGGGATGGGGGGGGGGGGGGTTAGTCTGCTTGTCACGTAGATGGCTCTCCCATATCATATAGGAAAAGGGAAGAACATGCCACTGTGCGTGCGTGTGTGTGCGTGTGTGTGTGTGTGTGTGTGTGTGTGTGTGACCCGTAATTTTTTGTTCGTCGTGTCAACTATGCATGCATCAACGCATATTAAGACCACGGATCTCGCGAAGTTTACATACACTTGTCTACCACGCTGTTGTCTGCTAGGCGCGCATACTGGGATTGTAAACTGTGTGTTTTGTTTACCAAAAATAAGAAAACAGACAGAGAACACAATTACCTCTGCACTGTCATTGCTTTTCTTGTTGTTGTTGTTGTTGTTGTTGCGCTCTTTCAGCTTCTTAGCCCCGACTGTCTGGAACTCCTTGCCAATCGAACTCCGCCTTCAGACCTCACTGCCTCTGTTTAAATCGCATCTGAAGACCTTTCTCTTCCGCCAGGCCTTTGATAGCTAAACCAAACGGGTGGCAGTGTTTCTAATGTTAATGCCCGGGATGAAGCAGCAACAATTT
This sequence comes from Batillaria attramentaria, assembly GCA_018292915.2. Classification (NCBI taxonomy): domain Eukaryota; kingdom Metazoa; phylum Mollusca; class Gastropoda; family Batillariidae; genus Batillaria; species Batillaria attramentaria. Next base: position 52,517 of record JACVVK020000716.1, on the reverse strand, counting down.
CCCAGCAACATGTAGGGTAATAATTATACAGTCTTCACAAAAAGTTAAGGACCAGTCAACATAATGGGTGACAGTTTCAATAAATCAGAAAAAAATAAACGAATAAGATTTTTCCCGTAAAATTCTGTAGCAAGGTTAAGGGGTAATTAGTGAACATGGCGACCACTGTGTGGATGGCACGTGCGCGTCACACAGCATGCTTGGCGCGTTTGAAAATCTGCAATTTCGGCAAAACTAAACCTCTGTTAAGTCTCAGTGTTTGTGTGCATCATGAGTTCATTGCACTGCCAAATTGTATGTAAGCGGAGGGGATGTAAATAGCGCGCGCGCGTGTGTGTGTGTGTGTGTGTGTGTGTGTGTGTGTGTGTGTGTGTGTGTGTGTGTGTGTGTGTGTGTGTGTGTGTGTGCTTTAATGCGCAGCGAGTCCTTGAAGTTGGAGAACGGCGCTCTATAAAAGCTATGTATTATTATTACTTATTATTATTGTTGTTGTTGTTAAACTGAGAACAAAGAGTATGGCCAGCTGGCGTCGGAGTAAATACGAGCGTGATACACGTCCCTACAAACGAGTTGTATACAGAAACATGTTGAACTGAGTTCACTACAAAAGGCTAGTGTTGTGTACGGGCAGACAGTGGGTTTTACTGCTCAATGCTCGCTGTCTCTGCGTGATTACTATAGCCAGTCTACAGTTCAGCCCGGAAACTCACGTACTCTTTAGTGCACAAGACGGGATGGGGAAAGCATGCACGTTACCTCACGTTTGAGGTAGATTTTTCGGGCTGAAGCCTGAAATGTGTCGTAAAAAGAGTATTAATTTTCACGAGGTTTATACCACTCACTGGTGCAAAGTTCCATCGGTCAAAATGTGTTTTACGATCACTAAAAGTAAGAGGGTGGGTTATGACAAGTCATAAAGCACGGAGTTGTCAAAAACAACACAGTCGGGTCAAGGTCGCTCTGCCAATGGAGAATAACTTCGGAGCCCAGAAAGTTCCATGAAAACACAGAAGATGGATGAAAAACATGAGGTGATATGAAGGTGAGACTCGGTAGCTACGACCAAAAAAAAATGGATCAGTTGGCAATTTGGATTGTTAAAAGAAAGTGCATTACCGGACAAAATCCGTGGGCCAGACACGTTTATTGTCTTTCCAGGTCGTACCTTTCATAAGCTATTTGGAAAACACAAATTTTAGTGGATTGGATTCCAGCATTTCCTACATCTTTAAGAAATGGGCTGCTACAAAACAAGCGGGTGGCAGTGTTTCTAATGTTAATGCCCGGGATGAAGCAGCTACAATTTCCCAGCAACATGTAGGGTAATAATTATACAGTCTTCACAATAAGTTAAGGACCAGTCAACATAATGGGTGACAGTTTCAATAAATCAGAAAAAAAATAAACGAATAAGATTTTTCCCGTAAAATTCGGTTGCAAGGTTAAGTTGTAATTAGTGAACATGGCGACCACTGTGTGGATGGCACGTGCGCGTCACACAGCATGCTTGGCGCGTTTGAAAATCTGCAATTTCGGCAAAACTAGACCTCGTTTCAGTGTTCAGTGAGCGATACCTGGGGTTTTCTGCACGGCAAAAATGAGATGCAGGTCAAAGAATGCATCCCTGGTTATGAACTGTGCTCATTTGTTTGCCTACATAAGCCGTCGTTTCAGCGATGTTCAGCACTACACCAGCATGCCACCACGACAAAAGTTGAATGATATTTGCAAGTGGTCCTTAAATTTTTGTGAAGGCTGCAGATGTACACCTCTGTCAGTATCAATATTGTCGACCAACGCCTTCTGACTAATGTACGTCTCTCACGATCCGCTCGATCTACCCAAGCCAGTGAACTCTTCGTAAACCCAAACGAGAAACAGATTAGAAATAATTTAGATCATTTGGAAAGAAATCCCCGGACTGTATGTAATGGTCGCTCATTTTCGGAACCTGTGTGTGCACTGCTCATTGGTTTGCGTCTTTTCTTTCAGGTCTTTTGATTGGATGGTACGTGTGTCTCTGGCAAGGTTAACGTTTTGATTATTTGATGCACGACTCGGCTGGTGATCAGCTTTCTATCTCTGCTCACGGTTCTCGTCATGGCGGACAATGGATTTTGGCGGTCATTGTTTAGTACAGTGCGCTTCCCTGCGATCAGACAGCTAAATACAGTAACGTAGACTTTCTACACGGCAGCCAGTGAACCACAAGTAATCAGTCTTGCGGTAACTGGACATAGGAGCGAATAAGTACGTAGATACGTAGGTATTCGTTTTCTTGGAACTAATCCTGAGGGGAAAATTCCAGGAAACAAAAAACACAGAACCAGCAACATCATCATCGACAAAACAACAACTACAACTACAACAACAACGACGTCAACAAATATACTACTACTCTGAAAGCTCCAGCCAAAGACGTCAATGGATCCTGGCTTAAAGGAGAAACAGAAAGGGGAACGAGGAGGTACGTGGGCGCTGCAAGGGAGCTTTCCCTTTGTGTAGTATTTGCCCTGCTGCAATCTCTACTTGGTATTTTTTTCAAAGGACACAACCGTTTTCCGTCTCTAGGTACGATTGTAAAACACATTGCAATCAACCAACAGCACGAGACTGATACACACACACACACACACACACACACACACACACACACACACACACACACACACACACACACACACACACACACACATGGAAAGAGCTCTCTCTCTCTCTCTCTCTCTCTCTGTTTGGCTTGTCATTCCCTTGATATGCTCCTAATGTGTTGTGCTGGCTTTTTCATCGTTGTCCGGTCTTTGATGTCACCCGCATGTGGTGGAAAAGGACGTTAAACCCCCAGACACCACTACCACCTTGATATTCTCCGTTGTGTTTTATTTGTTTGTTTGTTTGTTTGTTTTTTTGTTTTTCTTTGCTTGTTTGTCTGTTTGTTTGTTTGTTTGTTTGTTTGTTTGTTTGTTTGTTTGTTTGTTATCTCTTCTTTCTTTATACTTGTTTTGTTTGGTTTTCTTTTATTTTTGTAGCTTGGATCATGTAGTGCTTCTTATGTTTTTGTTTTCTGTAGCAAGGACACGTTGTAAGATAAACAATTGTGCTTAACACTTATATCCTTGTAAAATAAAGTTCATTCATTCATTCATTCATTCTCTCTCTCTCTCTCTCTCTCTCTCTCTCTCTCTCTCTCTCTCTCTCTGGGCGTGTGTGTGTGTGTGTGTGTGTGTGTGTGTCTGTGTGTGTGTCTGTGTGTCTGTCTTTCTGCCTCTGTGTGTGTGTGTGTGTGTGTGTGTGTGTGTGTGTGTGTGTGTGTGTGTGTGTGTGTGTGTGTGTGTGTGTGTGTGTTGTTTAGTACCGTTAGAACACCCAGTTACTCACACAGAAGAGGTCTGCCCGAAACAGGCTGCCACTATAGCGCTGCGGGTGTGCTGCTTATCATTAATTATTCACAACCAATTAGATCGTCATCTGCAGACACGTGCACGCTCTGCCGCCTGTGGGCACCGGGTGATTAGCAGTGGGAGCGATTATTGTAATGGCTAAACGGGAGGCAGCCGACTCACTCCATCAGTAACAAAGACACGGCTCAGTAAGAAGAGAATTTGTCTGCGTTTCTTGGGGTTTGGGTTTTTTGTTTGTTTGTTTTCTTCGTAAGGGATTTCCGGGGTGTCATTGTCATCATCGGGTCATCGCTGACGTCACCACCATGAACACAATCAATCGGGGGAGGTGTGTGTGTGTGTGTGTGTGTGTGTGTGTGTGTGTGTGTGTGTGTGTGTGTGTGTGTGTGTGTGAAGCACAAACGTTTGGCCCCTGCAGGGATTCGAACTCACGACCCGAGAACGGGAAGTTAAACACTGTACCGCTCGACTCCGTCCCCCGACTTTCTCGGTAATCTCGTAGTAGACATGTGAGAGAGAGAGAGAGAGAGAGAGAGAGATCTGAAACATGGGTTATGTGGGACATAGGAAAACCTCTTCTTTCTTTATAATAAAAAGTCATCCGCATTTGCCGTTTAAGTGTTAGAGGGAAAACTGAGGGGTGAGACTACCACCTGCCTAATATTGCAATATCTATTTTGAACTGGATTCACGACAATGTAGTCTTTTTTTAATTACTTTCAGAGGGCGCAGTTGAGCAAGTTTCTATTCTACTTGGGCATAAGCGCTAAATAATGCCTACAAACAGTACATAATTGACACAAATTATTTCTCAGCAAGCTAGCACGGTATGCAGTGACTGCAAGTGCTCGGGTACGGAGTTCGTATCCAGGATGGGAGCCCAATGTGTGTTTGACTGATCGTTAATTGGCAAAGCCCTGTCCAGTCACTTCCGTTGAAAAATTAATTTCTTTCATTCTCTCTCTCTCTCTCTCTCTCTCTCTCTCTCTCTCTCTCTCTCTCTCTCTCTCTCTCCGAAGCAGACGACCAGACAGTAAATGTAGTCAACAAGGTTCGTGTTTTGTTCTGAGTCCGAGATGACGTTCGCATCTATTTCCTCAGTTTTGCGCTCCTGTTTTGGAAGAAACCAAAGTCGAATACCGAATACAGTCGCGCGCTCGCACGCACACACACACACACACACACACACACACACACACACACACACACACACACACACACACACACACACACACACACAGACGTCATTTACTATTCTTACAGATGATATAGAGACAGACAGACCCGCCAGAGAAATTTTGCTCCAGGACGATCAAACACCCCCGGAGCGATCAGCGCCTGAAATTTGCATCCCGGCGCTGACGGAGCGAAAGAAAAGGAAGACGATTGGTCAGGGGCGGAAATTAACCATTTGCTCCTAACAATAATTACAAGAAAACGATTCTTTTAATTCGCCGCCAATTCTGCTTCAGCCAACTTCCGCTAGCCTGTTTGTCGTGGAGGGCAAGTGATAAATAATTCCACACTATCCGGACTTCAGCACTAAACAAGATCGACATGATGGACACGAGGGAGGGAAAAGTAAGAGCCGGGGAGAGGTGGGGCTGTCGTGGTTGATTCTGGAATTCCATCCAATTCTGAAATCGTTAAAAGACTAGCGCTTGTGCCCGAAACAAAAGATGGTGATGAAAGCATCTAGGGTTTTGGTTTTGGTTTTGGTTGTTGTTGTTGTTGTTGTTGTTGTTGTTTTGCGTATTTTCTCCACCACAACTGAGGTGATCCCAAGAACGATATCATACAGCAAGGGTCTGTACAAATCTAGATACTCTCGGGTTTCAAACATGCAAGTTTAGGTTCGATGGAGGGGATGGGGGGGGGAGGGGGATGTCGAAATGAGGAAGGGGAAATTTCAGGAGGGGGGGGGGGGTAGGTGAAGGGTCACTGATTATTGTCGCGCGCACTGGGCGTTGCTGTGGTTATTTGCCGGTCTGAATAAGGGAAGCAACCCCTTGTTTGCGCTGCAGAAAGAAAGGGGCCCGGTTGGGGAACTAGGGAGCACAACTGGTGAACAGTGAATCGGCACACAGTACACACCACTGTAAATAGACATCCGTAGTGTATACTGTTTCTGTTTTTACGCGCGCGTGTGTGTGTGTGTGTGTGTGTGTGTGTGTGTGTGTGTGTGTGTGTGAGAGAGAGAGAGAGAGTGTGTGTCGTGTGTGTGTGTGTGTGTGTGTGTGTGTGTGTGTGTGTGTGTGTGTGTGAGAGAGAGAGAGAGAGAGAGAGAGTGTGTGTGTGTGTGTGTGTGTGTGTGTGTGTGTGTGTGTGTGTGTGTGTGTGTGCTCTGATTCTAACGGAGTTAACAGAGTTTGGAAAGTGCCACTATTGCTCACTGTCAGCTGGCAAGTAGTTACTTTAAACTTGTAACTTAGTCTTATTGTCTGCTCAGGGTGGCAACAAAATATATTGTAGCCATCCACTGACGAAACGATGACGGAGATTGGCTGAGACGTTGTCGATACACTCTGAATGGGAATGATGATTGGTTGTGGAGGAACCTTGCCGCCTACGGGACGGACGTGGTGAGTTGTGGCTGGGGAAGAACGGGGGAGGTAGGATGCTGGTGGTTGGTGTGTGTGGGGAGGGAAGGGGGAGGGAAGGGGGAGGGGAGGGGGCGAGGAGGGGAGTGGTAGCCGCGGGGAGGGGGAGGGAGGGACTGAAAATGTTGAGCAAAACACAGGAAATTTGACGGGAGAGCGGGAAGGTGGAGGAGAGATGGTGGGGGTGGAGCCTGGGAAGATGGGGGGGGGGGGTGATCAAGGTGGAAGAGAGGGGGATGGGCCGGTTACTGAAAGTGTTGAGGAAAAGACGGGAATACTTGACGGGAAGATACTGGTCGTTATCTGGAGTTGAGGAGCAGAAGAAACGCGTCTAGACAGTAGGGTAGCAGCAGTCAGTCTCGACGTGATGGTATAAGGGGGAAAAATAAACACATCTTGGCTGAAGGTAAGGATGAAACTTTCCTTGAACCTGTTTGCCTCTAGGAATTAATTTACGTCTTTTGCTGTCTGTTTACTAATTAATTGATTTATTTGTTGGGTTTTTGTTGGGGATTTTTGTCTCTTTCGTCTGTGTCTTTTTGTGTCTTTGTTTGTTTGTTTGTTTGTTTGTTTGTTTGTTTGTCTATGATTGTTTGCTTGTTTTTCTCCTCGGCTGTGTCTCAGGAAGCGTTTGCGTTCGCTTTGTTTATTACTAAAAAAAAATTAAAAAACACGAATTTTACTCGTACCAACCCTTATTGAAGTCTGCCCCCACGTGGATACAACACCAAAATGATATGACTGCTGTTTATCTTGCATCTGCAACAACCGGACGTGGAGCTTCTTCGGTTAGAAAACGAGACATGTCTGCGAATCTGCTGAATAAGACCTTTCATCTCGTGCAGTTTTATGGTTGCCTTCTTTTGACGGGTGAGGGGACAATAAGAAGTGTTCAAACGAGGTCAGTTAGTGGAGAAGGAATCATAAGAAACCTCTATCTTCAGATCCATAATGAACGTCAGCTTTGTCCGGGTGAAGCATGGGTTCCACGCCACGCACAGCTGTGATATAATAATAATAATAATAATAATTCTATAGCGCAGTCTCTCCAGCGAGCCAGGCTTAAGGTGTTTACCAGCATAAACATGTATATGTCGTGCCTCATTCATGAAATGGGCAAATGGCTTTGCCTAACATGTGAAATGAGTTTTAAACCAGCTACCTAAGTCATGAAATAGGCAGCCACATGTCATCAGATGCTGACCAGAGTTCACAAGACCAAGTGTTAAAAACAATGGTAGAGGTTTGGCAATCCCTGGACCAAAGGTTTGGGTGGGTGGGGTATATGGCGGCAATGTCCGATTTCTCTCGTTTTTAATCTTGACTTAGCTAAAATCGTGAACTAGGCAGTTTTGTCGAGATCATGAAATAGGAATCCCAATTAATGAAACGGACAATTTTCAAAAGTATTTCACATTACATAAGCAACGTATGTGCTGCCAGCGGCTCAAATCTGTTTTCTACGGAGAAGAAATACCATTTATGGCAATCAATAAATAAATAGATAAATAGGTAAATAAATGGAACCAACGGTAAAGGTGTTGACATTATTGTCGGCTACATGAAGCAGTCATGTAAAGTTTGAATTCCCTGGCGATTGGTTCAATGTGTAACACGGTAAATAAGAACACTGGCATCACACTGCTACTTAAGAGCGAATCTCTGTGAATTGAATTTTACCGACTTTCCTTCAAGGTGGTGTCATGGAGTCCATGGAGCCAAACCGGTTGCTACCTGTACCGTGTGTGACGTCACATCCGCCCATCTGGTCTCCGCTGACTCCGTCCCTGTCATCGTATAAAGGTGTTCCTGTCCCCTCATACAGCAGGTCCGCACCTCTAATGGGGATTTGATATCCGCCGGATTCACTTTTTGTGTTTGATCGACTGTTTGATCTCTGTGGGGAAACTTGTTGGCCAACTGTGCTCTAGACAACGAAAACTTAAAGGCTTCTTTTACTCTTTATGTTACATGTTTTACTCTTTATGTTACATGTTTTACTCTTTATGTTACATGTTATACTCTTAATGTTACATGTTACTCTTTATGTTCCTAGTTTTACTCTTTGGAACCAACTTCCTAAACCGCTTAGACACACAGAGTCCAGTGCCAGCTTCAAATGCTGCCTCAAAACCCACTTATTTAAAACTGATTACTGATTTACTCTGCCCTTCCACACCGTGTCAGTCTGCTTGTTGTGAGTTATTGTTTAACTTTGAATGTTCCCTGTGAGTCTGTGTGTATGAAAGTGGTGTATGTATTTATGATGTACGGCGCTTAGAGCCTGTTTTATTTCATGTATAGGCGCCTTATAAGTCGTCCTTATTATTATTATTATTATTTAAGTTACATGTTTTACTCTTTATGTTCCTAGTTTTACTCTGTATATTACATGTTTTACTCTTTATGTTACATGTTTTACGCCTTATGTTACACGTTTTACTCTTTATGTTACATGTTTTACTCTTTATGTAACATGTTTTACTCCTTATGTTACATCTTTTACTCTTTATGTTATATGTTTTACTCTTTATGGTACATGTTTCACTCTTTATGTTACATGTTTTACTCCTTATGTTACACGTTTTATTCTTTATGTTACATGTTTTACTCTTTATGTAACATGTTTTACTTCTTATGTTACATGTTTCACTCTTTATGTTACACGTTTTACTCCTTATGTTACATGTTTCACTCTTTATGTTACATGTTTTACTCTTTATGTTACATGTTTTACTCTTTATGTTACATGTTTTACTCCTTATGTTACACGTTTTACTCCTTATGTTACATGTTTTACTTCTTAAGTTACACGTTTTACTCTTTATGTTACATGTTTTACTCCTTATGTTACACGTTTTACTCCTTATGTTACATGTTTTACTCTTTATGTTACATGTTTTACTTCTTATGTTACATGTTTTACTCCTTATGTTACATGTTTTACTTCTAATGTTACACGTTTTACTCTTTATGTTACATGTTTAACTTCTTATGTTACATGTTTTACTCCTTATGTTACATGTTTTACTTCTTATGTTACACGTTTTACTCTTTATGTTACATGTTTTACTCCTTATGTTACACGTTTTACTCTTTATGTTACATGTTTTACTCCTTATGTTACACGTTTTACTCTTTATGTTACATGTTTTACTCTTTATGTTACATGTTTTACTTCTTATGTTACATGTTTTACTCCTTATGTTACATGTTTTACTTCTAATGTTACACGTTTTACTCTTTATGTTACATGTTTAACTTCTTATGTTACATGTTTTACTCCTTATGTTACATGTTTTACTTCTTATGTTACACGTTTTACTCTTTATGTTACATGTTTTACTCTTTATGTTACATGTTTTACTCTTTATGTTACATGTTTTACTTCGTATGTTACACGTTTTACTCTTTATGTTACATGTTTTGCTCTTAATGTTACACGTTTTACTCCTTATGTTACATGTTTTACTCTATATGTTACATGTTTTACTTCTTATGTTACACGTTTTACTCTTTTTGTTACATGTTTTACTCTTTATGTTACATGTTTTACTTCTTATGTTACACGTTTTACTCTTTATGTTACATGTTTTACTCTTTATGTTACATGTTTTACTCTTTATGTTACATGTTTTACTCTTCATGTTACATGTTTTACTCTTTATGTTACATGTTTAATTTTTATGTTACATGTTTCACTCTTTATGTTACATGTTTTACTCCTTATGTTACACGTTTTACTCTTTATGTTACATGTTTTACTCTTTATGTTACATGTTTTACTCTTTATGTTACATGTTTTACTTCTTATGTTACACGTTTTACTCTTTATGTTACATGTTTTACTCTTTATGTTACACGTTTTACTCTTTATGTTACACGTTTTACTCTTTATGTTACATGTTTTACTCCTTATGTTACATGTTTTACTTCTTATGTTATATGTTTTACTCTTTATGGTACATGTTTCACTCTTTATGTTACATGTTTTACTCCTCATGTTACACGTTTTACTCTTTATGTTACATGTTTTACTCTTTATGTTACACGTTTTACTCTTTATGTAACATGTTTTACTTCTCATGTTACACGTTTTACTCTTTATGTTACACGTTTTACTCTTCATGTTACATGTTTTACTCCTTATGTTACACGTTTTACTCCTTATGTTACATGTTTTACTCTTTATGTTACATGTTTCACTCTTTATGTTACATGTTTTACTTCTCATGTTACACGTTTTACTCTTTATGTTAACATGTTTTACTCTTTATGTTACACGTTTTACTTCTCATGTTACACGTTTTACTCTTTATGTTACACGTTTTACTTCTCATGTTACACGTTTTACTCTTTATGTTACACGTTTTACTCTTTATGTTACACGTTTTACTCTTTATGTTACACGTTTTACTCTTTATGTTACACGTTTTACTCTTTATGTAACATGTTTTACTTCTCATGTTACACGTTTTACTCTTTATGTTACATGTTTTACTCCTTATGTTACATGTTTTACTTCTTATGTTACACGTTTTACTCTTTATGTTACATGTTTCACTCTTTATGTTACATGTTTTACTTCTCATGTTACACGTTTTACTCTTTATGTTACATGTTTTACTCTTTATGTTACACGTTTTACTCTTTATGTAACATGTTTTACTTCTCATGTTACACGTTTTACTCTTTATGTTACACGTTTTACTCTTTATGTTACATGTTTTACTCCTTATGTTACATGTTTTACTTCTTATGTTACACGTTTTACTCTTTATGTTACATGTTTCACTCTTTATGTTACATGTTTTACTTCTCATGTTACACGTTTTACTCTTTATGTTAACATGTTTTACTCTTTATGTTACACGTTTTACTTCTCATGTTACACGTTTTACTCTTTATGTTACACGTTTTACTTCTCATGTTACACGTTTTACTCTTTATGTTACACGTTTTACTCTTTATGTTACACGTTTTACTCTTTATGTTACACGTTTTACTCTTTATGTAACATGTTTTACTTCTCATGTTACACGTTTTACTCTTTATGTTACATGTTTTACTCCTTATGTTACACGTTTTACTCTTTATGTTACATGTTTTACTCTTCATGTTTCATTTTTTTCCCTACATAGGACATCTTTCTTTCCGCGTCTGCCTGCAAACATTGCTGGTTACACATCTACAGCAGTAGCCTCCCCTTGTGTCATGACGTCATCACTTTTACACCGAGAGTTTTGGTCGGAGAACCTGTTCCCTTTCGGTGAGTTTCTCGTGCAGGGGTCAATAACATTGCCATATATATACATCGGATAATGATGATGACGATGATGATGATGATGATAGAAGAGAGGCACCTATAGGCCCTTTTAGCATGTGATGGTAGAGGTTTGTCAAGTGTTGTCGTACGCTGCAGGCCATTTTGTACAAGGGCCTAAGCGTCGTGGATCGGATAGGCACCTACGCCTCTTAGCATATAATGCTAGAGTGAGTGAGTTTTTAGATGCGCAAGCCTCTATGTCTATTCTCCGCTGAATAATGCTCACGGTTTTGACACAATTTAGAGATGAGTTATTAGCTAATCGGCTGTTTGCATTTCTCTGAATTTAGCAATTATTATTATTATTCTCGAATGGGTATTATTATTATTATTATTATTATTTATCTCGAGTGCAGCGGTAATTCTGGTATTTTCCAACATACTGACAATCGTTCTAAGGAACGGCACATTGAAACAGAAAGACCTACTGGCATTTGATAGGAGTTTAACAGATCAGCACTCAGAGTAGAATCTCCGTTTACGCAGCACGCAGGGCACCTCAGTTTGGAGCTGGATTATTCGGGCTGAGTTGTGACTTGTCCATTTTTAAGCACGTTATCTCGATGAAAAGAATTGTGTTTACTGTTGCCCCCTGACAGTGCCCCGCCGGAAGTCGCGGGAGCAGAGGCCCAGACGACAGCGGACGACGTTCAGCAGCGAACAGACGATGCAACTGGAGCTGGAGTACCGACGTCATGAATACGTCACGCGCACGCGCAGATTGGAACTAGCAGAGTTGCTGACCCTGACGGAGACCCAGATCAAGATTTGGTTCCAGAACCGGCGGGCAAAAGACAAGAGGATAGAGAAAGCGCAGGCAGACCATCAGATTCGGTAATAGCCCTTTTCGAGGGGGGGGGGGGAGTGGGGTCGGAGGGGGGGGGGGAGGTGATCTAAAACGACAAAGCTTTTATGACTCACTTATGACCTTGACCTTTAATGGCGGTAAATCAGAGACATTGTTACCAACCATCAATGTACAAAAGGCAAACGTTCTATCAAAACAGTGCTGTCCGACACTGTTGCCCGATTCCAGTGCCCTCTGAGGTCAAGGTCAGCCAAAGATGTTTGACCAAGAGCCCTTTATACCAACTGCAACCAAATTTAATGTGCCAAGATTGGGTTGTCTGATGTTGACGGTTGCTGAATAAATGGGAAAAATAAAGCTTTAGGGGGAACTTTCTTCATGACCCTGTACCTTGACCTTTGTTAGAAACTTCCTGTAAAGTTTGCTGTTTCTATCATTTGCACTTCCCCAAAAAGCCAGTGTCAAAAATTGTCACAAACAGACGACACAGGACGGACGATAAAGGACCATACAACGGAGTCACGTTGTTTTCACACGTGAGTTTTAAAAAAAAAAAAAAAACTGGACAAACCAAAAACATGACATACGATGGTGCCTAACATGGTGGTGGTGGTGGTGGTGGTGGTTTAATGTTAATGTCGATTTTGCTTTTCATTTTGCAGGAGGCTGGGGGCGGGACTGTGGGCATTTGCTGATGACCGGCGTTCCATGGGAAACTTCACTCCTGCTGTACCTTCATGGGCGTTTCCCCCGCCCTGTGTCTTGGACACGACTGAGGAAAGAAATGCACATAACAACCCACGGTTCTGTGTTTTGGACTCTGCTGGTGACGTCACTCACACATAACAACCCACGGTTCTGTGTTTTGGACTCTGCTGGTGACGTCACTCACACATAACAACCCACGGTTCTGTGTTTTGGACTCTGCTGGTGACGTCACTCACACATAACAACCCACGGTTCTGTGTTTTGGACTCTGCTGGTGACGTCACTCACACATAATAACGCACGGTTCTGTGTTGTGGACACTGCTGGTGACGTCACTCACAGAAAACAACCCACGGTTTTGTGTTGTGGGCACTGCTGGTGACGTCACTCACACATAACAACCCACGCACGGTTCTGTGTTGTGGACTCTGCTGGTGACGTCACTAACATCACAGACAACTGTCAAGACGGGCCAGGGTAATACTGCCTGCTTTTTGCACGCGAGGCACTGTTTTGCACACGACTCTGAGGCACTGTTCTGGAACTGAGAGCTGAGTTTTGAAAGCCTTTTTACACCACTCGCCTGTGCAAAATTCAGTGAGTTAACTATGAGTGCTTTACGAGCGAAAGTGTGAGTTATGACTTTCCATAACCCACTCAGTGGTTTACGAGTTCACAAAAACACACTCCATTTACGTCATCGGTCAGTGGCCTTGAAATGGAGATTTCTGACCTGCAAAAACGCTGAGGATGGATGAAAATTTAGGTGATGTTGACTGCAAGTGGATGGATAAGGCAAAGAACAGCAAAACAAGAAACCGAACGCTACCTGGAAACGTGTAAACAAGACAGATAGCCACCAACATTGCCATAAAACGCCGAGAAAGAGACAAGTCGAGCACATGCACGTCACACGAGACTGAACCTAGCCGACGAACAGTTTTACTGCCTACAGTAATGTAAAATCGAAGATATTTCCTTCACAATGTGCACCAAGCGAAACTTGACGCTTTTATTCATTCAAAAATACTTTATTATCTGTTCTAAAAATACATTTTTAAAACAGAAAATTGTCTTTAGACATGCAATCGCTCCGCTCCTTATACTAAGATCATAATGTAAAATAAATCACACACACACACACACACACACACACACACACACACACACACACACACACACACACACACACAGACAGACACACACACACACACACACACACACAGACACACACACAGACACACACACACACACACACACACACACACACACAGATACAGAACTGACCTAGTAGACTTCTAACCTCAGGACATCATTTAAGTGCAGCATTCAGAACAGTAACAGCGGATGGCACTAATGATTTCTTATATTTGTTCTTACGTGCAAGAGGCACTTTAACGCCCCTGCCTGATGGTAGTTTCTGGAAGGCCGGAGTTGAGCGGATGAATAGGTTCATTAAAAATTTGAAAAGCCTTTCTGGCAAGGGCAGAATCGTACAGTGTGGACAGCTGTCGCTGTTGTTGCCCAATCAGTTTGCTGGCCATGTTAACCACTCGGCCCAGTTTAGTTTTCTGTTTGATAGTTAGCTGTCCGAATCAGGCTGAGATGTTAAATGCCAGTACACTTTCAATGAGGCTTCTGTACACAAGTTCGAGGACATGCGGCCTGAGATCAAAACTGTTTAAGTTTTCGTAGTACATGTAAAAACAGACGCTGTTGAGATTTCTTATACACCATGTCTGCATGTTCATTGAAAGTCAGCTTCTGATCAATAATAGTACCCAGGTATTTAAAACTCACTACAATCTCCACCTCCTTCCCATCTATCACAGGAGAGCCGGGGTGGTCGAATGGTAGAGCGTTGGACTTCTAATGCTCGGGTCGTGAGTTCGATCCCGGCTGGGGCCAAATATTTGTGCTGGCTTTTTTGTCGTTGCCCCGTCTTTGATATCACCCTATGTGGTGGAAAAGGACGTTAAACCCCCAAACACCCACCCACCCTTTTATTTTAAGGGACTTGAGTCGAATGCAGTACGAAATGTGTTAGACCCCTAAACACCCATCTATCACCACTGGCCTCTGTGAGTCGTTCTCTGTGGTGTTCCAAATCCAGGTGTCTACTAATGAGCATGGTGCTGAATCGTATTAAAAGCAGCGGACAGATCGATAAAAAGAACTCTCACAGACGTTCCAGCTTTGTCCAAGTGACTAGCAATAAGATCTACAAGCATGATGGTTGCATCATCAACACCACGTCTAGCCCTGTACGCGAACTGTAAAGGATCCATGCGATCGGCCACACACGCAGTTAATTTATTACAAACAACTCTTTCCATGCATTTCGCCACAACAGAAGTGAGAGCCACCGGAGGGAAATCTTTCATATGCACAGCGCTAGGGATTTTGGGTGTGGGCACAATAGTTGTTGTCTTCCATAAACTAGGCATAAAATGAGAGTCTAAAAGAATCTGAAATAAACGTGTGAAAAACGGGGCCAGCTGGTCAGAGCACACTTTCAACACACGACCACAAAGACCGTGTGGTACGGGCGTTTTGTTGGGGTTTATACGTGAAAAACACCTCACAACAACGTCATCACTGTCAAGTTCAACCGACACTTCGCTGCAATACACGTCGAATGTGTTTGAATCTGCCCACGCGTACACTTTTTGCCCCCTTCGCTTACGCTAGCAGCCAGTTCTACACCCATACACGACTTTAGCGCAAGAATCTGGTCACGCAGATAGTAAACTTTGAAATTATTCTTTCGTGGTTGAATTTACTGTGATGGCAATTTATTTCAACATCTTCACATATAATGGTGTTCGTCAAACTCGTAAAACAAGACAGCACGCAGTGGTTTTCAATGGAACTACTTGTTTTCGCGGTGTCGGTGGAAATGGTCTATGTAAAAAGGTCTGTCAAAAATGAGCACTTGGATCACTATACTAGATTTTCCAAGAGAGAGAGAGAGAGAGAAAAAAAGCTCGTGGTATAAACAGCTTACGAAATTAGTTCGCGTGGTTTACAGTGAAAGATTAACCCCGATGTGGTTCGATTGTTTGTGTAGCTACCGAGCCTCCGGCAATGGAACCATCTCGGGGTTAGTCTTACACCGTAAACCACGAGAACTAATCATGGAAGCTTTTGTAAATAAGGCATATGTAATCGTACTGAGACCATACCAGTCCGGCTCTATACAGCTCATGCTTCAGCCCAACCAATCCACTCAAACCTGAGGAGACTGTGTCTTCATTATCCCCACACCGCGCAGACGGTGATTAGAGTCGACTGTTGTCCACGTGTTCATTGTGTTCGTCGCGTTTCTGTTTCCCATTTCGTGTAAGCTCCATGCTTCAGTGGAGTTATCATTGATAATCTTGTGCGATCCCCTACTATCCTCTCCGGGTGTACAGGCGCTGTGTGTGCAAGTTGATGAGATGACGCCAAAAGGGCTGGTGACGCCGTTCTGGATCTTAAAGTCGCTCTCACTGTATGTAGATAGTCTGGTTTCATAAAAATACACATAAAACTTCCAAAAAATGTACTGCAGCCGTTATCGTCAGTTGAAAGTTTGGACGTTTGGGCTCCAAGCACATGTTGGCCACAAACCAGACGACTCACAGAGATCGAGGGGTGAAGCACGTGCACTCACGCACATTATGAGCGTCATTTTGCCGACGTCATATTTTGCTGACGTAATGCTCACGTTCGTCGGGTATGTCTCGCCATTGTTTTTCGCATTTATCTATTTGAAGACAGTGAAGCACAAAAGAAAAGAGAATCAAGTGGATCAGATTGAACACCTGCTTGCAATTTGGGTGATACTGGTCGGACGATAAGTGACGATAAGTGGCAGTGATGTGGCACGATGTTTGCGTCATTTCGCACGAGGGCCTAAGCGTAGTGGACTGGATACGAACCTTGGCGCTTTTAATAATAATATTAATAATTATAATAATTTATTGCCATGTGTTTCATTGTAGTAAAACAATAAAACAGGAATGATATGTGGTGTCGGGTTATCACATGTACAGTCACTCACACAACTTAAAACAATAAAACAGAACCGCAGAAAACAAAACACACAAGCACAATTATTAAACATTAGTAAAATACCTCCTAGATAAGATACCGCCCCCCCCACCCCACCCCCATCCCTGCGCCCCGCCTCGCCCCAGACGTGAAATCGGCTCCAAGTCTCAAAACGTATGACAGACGTACATCAACGGAAAACTTGTCCTCGAATGCGCTGAAACTGTACATCAGAATCAGTCACGTGGGTCATAATCAGAATCAGTCACGTGGGTCATAATGCAGCATCTGAAACCGTTGTGGTGAGTGTGGCCGGTGTATTAGTTGTTGTAAAAGTGCACCGCGTTCTGAGCAGCCGCCGTTATTTCAACTTATTTGGTTGCGGACTTAGGACCAGCTAGACGGCGCTGATTTGGTTTAAACATTGTTATTCATTGAAGCCGGATCACCGTCAAGCAGTAAACAGTATTACGTTGAAAGAGAGCACAACAAGTAAAAACTTATATACGTGCTCATCTGAACCAGTTTACAAAAAAAATGGCGGAGAAACTGGCGTGCAAAAACTGGACTGAAATGGAAAGACATAAAAAATAATAAAAATAACAAGGAGGAACGGCCCCGTCCTACAAAGTTGTTTCTCCA
>JACVVK020000716.1:20000-27500 GCA_018292915.2 Batillaria attramentaria | reverse complement strand
GGTGACGGGGATGATGATGTTGATGATGATGAAGACGACAACGACGACGACGATGATGATGATGATGATGATGATGATGATGATGATGATCTTTTTGACGAAGGTCCTGTCATGCTGTTTGACTCTGTGTGTGTGTGTGTGTGTGTGTGTGTGTGTGTGTGTGTGTGTGTGTGTGTGTGTGTGTGTGTGTGTGTGTGTGTGTGTGTGTGTGTGTGCACGCGCGCGCGCGTGTGTTGATGTTGTCTTCTTTCATTCTTTCTTTCTGTCTTTCTTTCTGTGCGTGTTTTGTGTTTTTGTTCGTTTTGTATTTTGTAACCCTTTACAATTTAGGAGGGGGTAGACAGGAGCAAGATGGGGTCAGATATTCGATATTTGCTATTATTTTGGTGTGATTCTTGTCCTAATTTGTGGTGGCATGATACACGTTGCACTTTTTACATTCCCTCGAGAAATCTTGTCGATCGGTTCAATGAATAAGTGAATGCGCGAATCTTTATATTACGACGCTAAGTACAGTTTGGTGGCAGACCTTTTTTTTTTTTTATTAACAGGGATAATTATTCAATTTTTTTTCCGATTATTTTACCCTCATTTCGATGATACTCTTCCGCCTTATCTGTCTGCCTCACTCTGCACCTACATTCCGTCCCGTACCCTCCGCTCATCTAATGACAAGCTACTCAAGGTCCCTAAGATAAACCTGAAAACTTATGGTGAACGATGTTTCCGTTTTGCCGCCCCTTCAGTCTGGAACTCTCTGCCTATGGGGCTGAGACAACAACCATCTTTATCAGCTTTTAGATCTGGATTGAAAACGCACCTTTTTCAACAGGCTTTCAATTGATGTGTCTTTGTATTGTGTGATGTGATTGACGTGTTTGTCTGTATAGTATGAATGTGTATGAGTGATGTGTGTTAGCGCAATGAGTCACTGTATCTGAGAAGTGCGCTTAATAATTGAAATTTATTATTATTATTATTTTCATCGTAAACGGGAAGTCGTGGTAACATTGATTCGGCATATTGCATGCACAGACTGAAACCACTGCTTATCTAATTTATGAAAAGAGCATGAATGAACTTTAAGGTATAATCGTCACAGCCAGAACAAACACGTAGGGTTTGGTGAAGACGCACTGACTTGACGAGGGGTACACCAAAAGTAAAGCCACAAGTGCCTCTAGCCGGTTTGAATAGCCACTAAAACCGTCTACATGTATGCCAAAATAAAACTTGGCCTTTGTTCTATATCTTTGTCTAATTGTATGTCAAACTTTGGTGCTATTTATAAGTTATGACGTCATATGGCACTAGATCACATCCATTGTACGTACCTCAAAACAAAAACAAAAACCAAGCAAAAACAAAAAAACCAAAAAAAGCGGATCCGTAAGGAGGACAGCTTCAAGTCTACATTTTCATTCGATTCGATTCGATTCGATTCGATTCGAAATCATCAGATGGTAATGACATTGGTAGGACATCCAATTGGCAGGACATCCAACCTACAATATCCCCACTGCGTCACACGGCTATTGGCAAGAGAAGTTTGCAGGATGAAAGTTCACAAAAACTATCATTTCAGAGTTCAGCCCTATACCTATAATTATCTTCTCATTTGTAGAAGGCGGTTGAAAATTATGTTTTAAGAAGATGTAGGAGTTTTGGGGTTGACTTACAGCACGTGTGACATTACTTTTTATTACACCCCGCGTGCGATACCTCCACGCAAAAATATATCCACAGTCAATGTTTAAATAATAATAATGATAATAAATGGTATTTGTAGGGCACATTTCTTTAAAAAAAAAAAAAACTCTAAAACTAAAACTAAAAATTAATAAAGAATGCGCATTGTAAAACTCAATAGGCCAATCATTCACCAACACTCACGCACATTAAACGATGGATAGACGTACATTAAACGGTGGACAGACGTACATTAAACGGTGGACAGACGTACATTAAACGGTGGACAGACGTACATTAAACGGTGGACAGACGCACATTAAACGGTGGACAGACGTACATTAAACGGTGGACAGACGTACATTAAACGGTGGACAGACGTACATTAAACGGTGGACAGACGTACATTAAACGGTGGACAGACGCACATTAAACGGTGGACAGACGTACATTAACTGTGGACAGAAGTACATTAAACGGTGGACAGACGTACATTAAACGGTGGACAGACGTACATTAAACGGTGGACAGACGTACATTAAACGGTGGACAGACGTACATTAAACGGTGGACAGACGTACATTAAACGGTGGACAGACGTACATTAAACGGTTGACAGACGTACATTAAACGATGGACAGACGTACATTAAACGGTGGACAGGCGTACATTAAACGGTGGACAGACGTAGACTGGTTAAACTGACTAGCTACACAGCAAGTACAGGAAGGCTTTGCGAAAAATGAACTTTTTAAGATTGCTCTTTAAAACAGACAGTGTGGGCGCATTTCAGTCTTCCCTAGAGCCGTTTATATTTATCATATCACGCCGTTGCTTTGGGAAGAGAAGCGTTCATCGGCATGAATATGTCTTAATACGTCGTCTGGTTTGACCGTTATTGATTTCTGTCCTCGGGTGTCGAGTGGAACTAAGCGAATTCGAGGCACTTTCATCTCTTCCCGCTTCTGACTTCTCCGCTTATAGAGTTCTTTGTGGAGATGCTTATTTCAGGTGGGCTTCATGAACCGCACTATCGCTTTTCAAACAAGGAGGAACGGCCCCGTCCTACAAAGTTGTTTCTCCAAACTTCATTTTATTTTGTCTGTTTTGTTGTTATTGTTGCCGGTTCTCCCCTCTCCAAGTTCTACCAATGACACTAGATCCTCTACGACCTCGACCGATTAGCCACGTGACTGGGGGTGGGGGCCGGGTGGGGGAAGAAGGGGGAGAGAGAGAGAGAGGCAGAGACAGAGGGTGGGTGGGTGGGTGTTTAGGAGTTTAACGTCCTTTTCCCCCACATAAGGGTGATATCAAAGACGGGGCAACGAGAAAAAGGCCAGCACAAATATTTGGCCCCAGCGGCCGGGATTCGAACTCTCGGCCCAAGCATTGAAAGTCCAACGCTCTACCATTCGGCCACCCTGGCTCCACAGAGAGAGAGAGAGAGACGTCAGTTCCGTGAACTAAACATTTGACGTCAGCCTCAGGCAGGTCGTCATACAGAGAGAGAGAGATGACGTCAATTCCGCGAAGTAAACTTTTGACGTCAGCCTCTAGCACTGAGATCGTCTGAGGATGCTTGTTCATGTCTTGTGATTTCCCTGTTGGCCTTGTGACTTCTCCGACTGAATTATTTTTCGCATGAAATCTGGAAGATCTAGAGGGCTGATGAAATGTCGGAAGCAGTGACGATACTTGCAGATTTTGTCTGTGAACCAAACATTTGACGTCAGTCTCACGCTGCTCGTCTGACAGATGATACTTCTACATATCTTGTGATTTCCTTGTTGCTTTTGTGACTTAATAATAATAATAATAATAATAATAAATTGTTCTTGTATGGCGCAGAAAGTCTGCCCAAGAGCCGGAGCACTCAGTGCGCGCTACACACACACACACACACACACACACACAGACCGACGGACACACACACACACACACACACACACACACCACACACACACAACACACACACACACACACACACACACGGCGGACGTGGGATACAGGGGAGGATACAGTAAAAAAATTTAGTTGAAAGCTTGCCGAAACAGATAGGTTTTAAGGTGTGCCTTGAACTGTGACAGAGTAGGGAGATTCCTAAGTGAGACGGGCAGAGAGTTCCAGATTTGGGGAGCAGAGTAACTGAAGGAACGTTGGCCATAAGTTTTCAGACTGACACGGGGTATTTTTCATAGTTTTCTCAGAAGATGAGCGAAGTGAACCTGACTGAATTAATTTTGACATAAAATCTGGAAGATCTAGAGAGCTGATGAAGCGAGGACTTAAGTGCCTTGGGTTGTACTTACGAAATTGCAAAATTGGAACTTTTTTGACCGGCCGCTTCTCGCAGAAACGTGAACAATGTGTTTATCAAAAAGCTCTGTTATTCTTAGTACTAAAGCCATAATAGTGCAGTAGTTCATGTCATATGTGCAGTTGGCACAAGTGACAAAAATACCGGAATGATGAGTAATTTGAAGCAGTCGTTTCATAGATATTTGGCCTTATATGCAAACCACCCCTACCTCGGAAATATTTTTCTTACACAAAACCTGTCAGAGCTACAGAGCTGTGCTACGAAAACAGGCAGTATAATTGGATGATCTTCCCAATTTCAGAAAATGAAGCCATTTGAACATTTTTTTTCGAAAAAATTCGTGACATGACCGATTTTTTCAAATCGGCGATAACTGTTCTCAAAATGCGGCAGTCTAAAAATCGTGAAAGGTAGCTCTGGAGAATATGACTGCCCATTTTACCTCAAAGTAAAAAGCCGTCCGGCGAGGTGGTTTAGGAGATAGTCATCATTACATCCGTCCACACATACACACACACACACGTCTCACAACTCCCGCCAAAAAGAACGCAGCAGCATAGTGTGCACGTAAGGTGTCTATGACGCAGATTTCGTTACGTCACTGTGTGCGTGAAAGTAAGTATTGTGTGGAGAAACGTCACAGTCTTGTTTTGTATCACTGAAACTTGCTGCTGCCGCGTAGCAAAATCTGCCCCGTCTCATAAAGTTGTTTCTCTATAGAGAAACAACTTAATAAAAGCAACAACAAAAAAATGCATGCAGACAATTAGTGTGCAGCCTCCCGGGGTCGGGGGTTAATCGACTTCACCATTAACGCTGAAACGGTCAATGTCGTAGGGTTTTTCACAATGCCATGGATGCGTGGCGTACCCTACTGACAGTGACAGTATTCGCGGGGTACCCTACTGACAGTGACAGTATTTGCGGTGTACCCTACTGACAGTGACAGTATTTGTGGCGTACCCTACTGACAGTGACAATATTTGTGGCGTACCCTACTGACAGTGACAGTATTTGTGGCGTACCCTACTGACAGTGACAATATTTGTGGCGTACCCTACTGACAGAGACAGTATTTGTGGCGTACCCTACTGACAGTGACAGTATTTGCGGCGTACCCTACTGACAGTGACAGTATTTGTGGCGTACCCTACTGACAGTGACAGTATTCGCGGGGTACCCTACTGACAGTGACAATATTTGTGGCGTACCCTACTGACAGAGACAGTATTTGCGGCGTACCCTACTGACAGTGACAGTATTTGCGGCGTACCCTACTGACAGTGACAGTATTTGCGGCGTACCCTACTGACAGTGACAGTATTTGCGGCGTACCCTACTGGCTTTAACAGTATTTGCGGCGTACCCTACTGACAGTGACAGTATTTGCGGCGTACCCGACTGACGGTGACAGTATTTGTGGCGTACCCTACTGACACCGACAGTATTCGCGGGGTACCCTACTAACAGTGACAGTATTTGCGGCGTACCCTACTGACAGTGACAGTATTTGCGGCGTACCCTACTGACAGTGACAGTATTTGCGGCGTACCCTACTGACAGTGACAGTATTTGTGGCGTACCCTACTGACAGCGACAGTATTTGCGGCGTACCCTACTGACAGTGACAGTATTTGCGGCGTACCCTACTGACAGTGACAGTATTTGTGGCGTACCCTACTGACAGCGACAGTATTCGCGGGGTACCCTACTGACAGTGACAGTATTCGCGGGGTACCCTACTGACAGTGACAGTATTTGCGGCGTACCCTACTGACAGTGACAATATTTGTGGCGTACCCTACTGACAGAGACAGTATTTGCGGCGTACCCTACTGACAGTGACAGTATTTTGCGGCGTACACTAATGACAGTGACAGTATTTGCAGCGTACCCTACTGACAGTGACAGTATTTGCGGCGTACCCTACTGACATTAATAGTATTTGCGGCGTACCCTACTGACAGTGACAGTATTTGCGGCGTACCCTACTGACAGTGACAGTATTTGTGGCGTACCCTACTGACAGCGACAGTATTCGCGGGGTACCCTACTGACAGTGACAGTATTTGCGGCGTACCCTACTGACATTAACAGTATTTGCGGCGTACCCTACTGACAGTGACAGTATTTGCGGCGTACCCTACTGACAGTGACAGTATTTGTGGCGTACCCTACTGACAGCGACAGTATTTGCGGCGTACCCTACTGACAGTGTCAGTATTTGCGGCGTACCCGACTGACAGTGACAGTATTTGTGGCGTACCCGACTGACAGCGACAGTATTCGCGGGGTACCCTACTGACAGTGACAGTATTCGCGGGGTACCCTACTGACAGTGACAGTATTCGCGGGGTACCCTACTGACAGTGACAGTATTCGCGGGGTACCCTACTGACAGTGACAGTATTCGCGGGGTACCCTACTGACAGTGACAGTATTCGCGGGGTACCCTACTGACAGCGACAGTATTTGCGGGGTACCCTACTGACAGCGACAGTATTCGCGGGGTACCCTACTGACAGCGACAGTATTCGCGGGGTACCCTACTGACAGCGACAGTATTCGCGGGGTACTCTACTGACAGCGACAGTATTCGCGGGGTACCCTACTGACAGCGACAGTATTCGCGGGGTACCCTACTGACAGCGATAGTATTCGCGGGGTACCCTACTGACAGCGACAGTATTCGCGGGGTACTACTGACAGCGACAGTATTCGCGGGGGTACCCTACTGACAGCGACAGTATTCGCGGGGTACCCTACTGACAGCGACAGTACTTGCGGGGTACCCTACTGACAGCGACAGTATTCGCGGGGTACCCTACTGACAGCGACAGTATTCGCGGGGTACCCTACTGACAGCGACAGTATTCGCGGGGGTACTACTGACAGCGACAGTATTTGAGGGGTACCCTACTGACACCGACAGTATTTGCGGCGTACCCGACTGACAGTGACAGTATTCGCGGGGTACCCTACTGACAGTGACAGTATTCGCGGGGTACCCTACTGACTACTGATAGTGACAGGACCAGTATTTGCGATGTGCCCCATTGACAGCGACAGTATTTGCGGAGCACTCTACTGTCAGGAGACCCCCCCTCCCCGGTCCCCCAACCACCACCACCACCACACCGCCACTCTCACCCCCTCTCCCCTCTGTCCATGCTTCCCGCCTGTGGTAATCACCTCACATCCACTCCCATTCCCCCCGTCCCCCCCACCCCCACCCCCACCCATCCTACCTCGTCCTCAGAGACTAACTCAAGTATGAAAATCATTTTCTGCTTCCAGATCACAATAATGGAAGACAGCGCCGTGAAGAAAGAGTCGAATGATGGTTTCCTTCCGCCGAAGTAATCCGCTTTGACCTTGACTAACCTGTGGGAAAGAAATCATTCACTGAATTCATCTGTGGGAACGAAATCAATTCAGACAAAACCGTCAACAGCATTCAATCACTTTACTGTCACCTTGAAATGTCTAGT